>CM043119.1:45124065-45360053 GCA_023701765.1 Hylyphantes graminicola
AAAAGACATCTATTGAATAAATTTTAACCCTATGTGCTATTATTAGTAGTTTAATTTCTACTTCTCTGGTCAATAATTTTCCAGGCCGGGAATAAATTTCAAATTTAGCAACTTTGCATCATTCAGGGAATATAATAAATGAGATTTAAATTTTTTTCTTTAGAAAGAATGCCTTTCTTAAGAAGGCATTTTTGATGTCATATAAACATATATTTTTGGCATTATGACTAAGGGGTAAATCAACAACATTGGCTGTAAGCAAGAACATTTAGGTCTATAGGTAATTCAAGGAAACAAATATTTGTGGCATTATAAACAAGTTGTTGTAAGTGAGGTCTTGAAACAGTGTTTGATTGTTTCTGTTTTACTATTGAAGGGAAGAATCTTTTTCTGCTAAACTCGCTCTTTTTTTTTATCTAAATGTATTTGAAAGTTGTTTATTATTTTTTATGAGGCTTTCTATCAAATAAGGCCTTTTTGAAGACTGCAAATTCCCTAAAACTTAGAGCCATTCCAATAGATGGATTAATGCACACCTTTTATTATGTAATCATATAGGAAGTATATAAGTATCTTAAAATTTACTGGAAATTATATTTTATTGCATGCTTATTTTTCTATATTATTATTTAAACATGCTTTAAAAACTACTTTTTGATTGAAAATATTGTTTCAAGCAATTAATTTTTATTTTTAGAACTCTTCTAGTACATTTTGTAAGGAAGAGATATCTGCCCGTTCTTCATCTGTTGGATCAGCTGAAGAATTAACTAATAAATCCAACACCTTTCCATTACAATTTACTTCACAAAATCTTAATACTCATGATTTTGAAAATGAAGTTCTGGGCTCTTCTCATCCAGGAAGCAGCATGGAAAAATCTGTGTCCTACAATTTTACTAAAAGTTTTGGTGATAAGAATTCTGCAATTGGTAAGAACTAAGAAATTATGTTTTTTTTTTGCTTACCTTGTGAAAAGAGTTGTTACTTCTTGCTTATCATTTTTTCCAGTTGAGTATAAATATTGTGTGGAATTGGTCTGAGTGATATATTCTGTTACAAACCTTCTTGTTTCTTAACATCAGCCTTGTTCTGAACTAACCAATTTGTGGCTTGTAGGTGCAAATGTGAATATTTCTATAGTGTAAACTTTTGTTAGGAAGAAGTTTTTTTAATGTGTTTTAAATAAATTTTAATATACATACAGTGGTGCCCAAAAGTGTGGTCATTTTACAAAAGTTTCCTGTTTTTCGACATTGTGTGCTTGTATTATTAATATTCACATACATATATTAATATTCAGTGCTTGTGCATATATTAATATTCACTTTTGGCAATTTGTATTACTAATTCTACATTCAATTACCTTCAATTTAATGTATAAATGTTTGTATTTAAGTGAAAATTAATATATTTTACAAGCGCACAAAGTTACATGAATCTTTAAAAAAAAACGTCCACACTTTTGGCCACCACTGTATATTATATTCTATTTAAACTGTTGTTTTCACTGCTCATTACTACAAATTTTGTGATTTATACTTTGTTCTTTTTTATAGATTCCTTCGTACAACATGCTTCAGAAGATACCACTTTTTCTCAACTGAAGAGTGATCAGGCATCAGTTGTAGATGTTTCAACTGAAAGTTCTGCACAAGGTTTTGATTGTCCCAATGATCTGAATTTTAAAGACGTGTCTGCTTTTGTGATGCAGGATAATGGAGATCAGTTTGAAGTGTCAGATTCTGATTTTATTTCTACAGGTTGTGCTTTTTAATTTTCCATTTAAAATTGTGCAGCTCTGATTTGACGATAATTCAAACTATCCTAACCATTTAAAATAATAGTATGCTTGCTAATTTAAATTTTGTTTTTAGGGGAAGCATTGGAGTTGTTTAAAAAAGATGAAAAAATACTAAAGGAAGAGCAAAGATTTGTGGTATTATATAATTTTTCAGTTATCATAAAAAAAAAGTTAATTTATGCTTTAACAATGAATTATCGCCCGATTTGGAACATTGTTTGACAATTTCCTATTCAAAACCTGTTAATTTAAAATTATTTTGTAAAGATAAATCGGCTCTGTTGGCTTTCCTGGTTTATGCACCTGCCCAAAATATTTTTTAGTCTTAAACACGCTGTTTTGTTTTCAGATCTGCGATGTGTCCAAATCAAGTGCATTGAGCCTTTCGACACTTTCTGCCCATGGTGATATCACTGCTCCCTCTTGGTTCTTGGAGAATTGTAACGACGTAGAGTCGAATCCCGAACGTATATCAATTGGTACACTCATTAGTGCACGGACAGAATGCCTGGGGCGACTTTCACAAGATTCAAAAAGAGAACGAGTAAGTGGCTGACATACGTAATATATAAATTTCTAAATTTAGCTCTTCAACTCACTACGGAATTGTCTCTTCGAAATAGGGGCATTGTTGGTATAGTAGTTTTATCTAACTTTACTTACCAAGTTATTTACTGATGAATATAAGCTGTTTCTTCAATATAATTTTTATTCAAGTATCCAAACAAATCAAGCTGCTATATATATATCTATGTAATACTTAAAGTTCAGTAACCTAACTATGATGTTCCTTGTATAGAATATTTAAACCCAATTTCTAGTGATATGTAAATGCCAGAATGTAAAGAATCTTTCTTTGTGTGTGATTTTGGCGTGCTTTTCGAGTTTTGTTTTTAATTCTTTTAATAATTTTTTTTAAATGCTGTTAATAGTGCCTAGTCTTTTTCTCGTTAAGTTACCATGAATATACTAATTTTAATGTAGTTTAAACCTTGCAGCTTAGAAAATAAATTTCAAAAAAATTATTTTGTTATTTTTATGACAACTTCTCTATTATCTCTTATAAACGCCCTATTAAAATTATAAGTAATGAAATCATGATGAATCTTAACTTTATACACTTAGCTTTTAAATAATTGGAGGGCTCAGAATACAAGTAAACCAAGTCCATAAATTGCTTCCTTGTGCTACAGATGTGTAAAGTTGCAGTCGCTAGGCAGTATCAATTTAAAAAAAAATTGCTGTTGTCTAGCTCATATTGTCTAAACTAGGAATTTTTTCATTATCGCACTGAAATTGTTCATGAATAGTACATGCAATTCCGCTGCTAACTCAAAAAGGATAAAAAGTGGACTTGGTATTAAGAACCCTTCAATTCAAATTCTGTGGCTATTCATACTTAAAAAAACTTTTGCTGTATTTCTTAATTATAAAATGTTTTGTTTAGCCTTTTTTCGGCACTGATGTCAAAACACCCATCAGAGAAGAATTTCCAGAAGGTTCATTCAATACCTCTGAATCCGTGGATGAGACACTTCATAGTTCTAGAAATGAATCCAGCACATTTGAAAGTCAACAAGAGACTATTAACGGTTTCTTTGAAACTCCTAAATCGCATTTCGAAGTCACACGAGGTAAACATTGTATTTCTTACTCACAAACTTATTGAAGTTAAGTTTAAAAAAACATTCTACCTTTCAGGTTTTTTTTTTGCTTATCTGAAGCTTATTGAATGGTGTCTTGCAGATTAAAAATGTTTCAAATAAGTATGTGCATGAGATTACATGATTACAAGCAAACTAAATACAACTTTTAATGCAGTTCATAAGATTTCTTTTAAAACAATTTCATATCAAACTGAAACATAAATTAACATAACATAAGAAATGTGTACCCTATGGAGTAATATTGTAGGCTGTATACTGTATAGCCCATTACTTAGCACTCTTACTCTGACACAAATATGTGAAGGATCCATTACATTACTTTAAAAGCACGAAAGGGCAATGAAGCTACGGGAGGGTATCATACTACGCCCTATATAAACCCCCCTTAAAAATATAAATTAAGTATCTGTTACCAATCTAAAATTAGTCTATTAGGACCTCTTAATTATTAAAAATGCGCATTATTTTTACAATACTTATTTATAATTTAAATAGTTTTACAAGCCGAAAAGCATGTATTACATTTTTTTTTATTCCTTTAAATATAAAGCTGCATGTTTTGTACATTATTTTCTTTCAGCTCAAGGAAATGATGCAAGTGCACTAAGAGATGTATTCCAAACCTCCGAACCAAATAATGAGAGTGAGCTCATTCGGGCGAGTGTCCTTTCCGAACTTCTCAATGAAGAATCAACCGAAGATCCACTCAAGCTAGCCTCAAGAATATTGGGGAAATGCCTACCTCGGGGAAAGTCTAAAAGACCCAGAAGCAAAAAGCCTGCTGAAGCCTCTCTGGATACTACTCTAGAATCAGATAATTTGAACACTACTTTGACTAGATCGTCTTCTGAAAGCAACCTTGGAATCGTAGCAAAGACACCACAAAATGGTATAAAAAAGTCTTGAGCATTTCTAACGTTGAATTGAACAATGCAAATGCTGAGAATAATGGGATTGGACTCGAATGCCCCACATGTCAACAACCAAAAGCAGCTGCCCAGGGTGTGTATTAATTTAATTCCTCGTTCATGTGTTCCTAATAAGTCCTGCTTAAAACTGAATTATTAATTTATTTCTTAGATGTTGGTATCTACTATTATTGTAAAAAAAACATATATGTTTATGTTATAATCAAGTGAAAAAATGTAGGATATTTTAAAAATAACTGCAGGTAGCCAATCCCTTTCGGGATCAGTGGTCAATTGAGTCAACTGCTTAACTGGTTTAACACATTCGCTGCCACAATATCATCGATAGAAGCTTCATCGATAGAGGCTGATGAAGTAGAAGAACATCCTGTTTTTTAAAACCTGTTCGTTACAATGGAAATGTAACTAACTATTCTTTATTTTCGATCAAGTACAAATCTTAGTTCGAGGTCGTAAAACTGCAAGGTTAGGTTGAATTAACGTCGCTAACTAAAGATACACGACAGCTAGTCGTAAAGATACGAGGAATTGTTCCTCGCGAAAGATACTTCGCAATAACACATAAACAGCATAAGCTTTGAAATCTACGTATGAAAATTTATCATTCAATCTGGGATTACCAGGCGGTTGGTTGGTAGGACATATATATTTTCAGACTTGTGTGCTTGGTCAGAGACCAGCATTACTAGGTGTCAATTAAATATCACACAAAAGGATACATGAAAGAGCTAGATCGTGTAGTTTGTGGAAGGATTAGACCATCATGCTCACAAAGTTTTCAAACGAACTTGAACTCATAAGAACGGTGGGCAAAATTGTACTATGAATTTCATCAGAATGTGCTGTTATCGGTGAATCGGAACCCCGCGACTCCCTAGGGAGTCAGTGGCATCCAACGTGTTAAATTGCGTGGAACAGAACCCTCTTTTACACCAAAAATTGGCTGGTTATCTAGATCAAACCATTTTGCTGCTGTTTAAATTTCTAAAAAAAAAAAATAAGAATTTCCATTTTCTCTGGGTTTATGAAATTTTTTTATCCCAATTACCTAAACAGGAAAAACAAACTTGCAACACTATAGTATAAGATAATTTTCATTAAAGCGAGTATGATTTAATTGTTTTAGTGACAGTAATGTTAACATTGATGCATATTTGGTATTCAAATGAATCAATAGCAATCAATACAATATTAAACTTTTGTTTCCTTTTGTACATTGAGTTATTGAAAAAATAATAAATGAAACTATTAACTTTTTTAATGGTTCTTATACATTTATTATTCAGGAAAGAATTCTGCATTTGCATATTCCCGACCCCCATCCTCATGTTCAACATGGTGTAGCAACCCTATGTCAATCCAAAATGGGCTTCAGAACCAGTATGGATGTATGAAATACCCATCAACAGCGCAAGAACATTACCACCAGAATTTGGTATCGTCTTGGGGGACCATACCACGTTCAGATAATGGATCAGCACATAGCTGTCCTACTTTTAATCCCTACATTCAAGATATGAGACCGCAGATGAGTTTGCAGACTCCTATGCCACATTTTCCTGTGCAAGGTATTGACTATTTATGTTCATTTAAATTCTTCAGGTCTGTGTTTGAACCTGACACTGGTCTGGGTGTCTATCGGTCAGGAAATAAAAAAAGGGTCTAAAAAGTCGTGAAATTAAAGCAGAGGTCATGAAAATTATAAAAATAGTCAAAAAAGATGAATTTTTCTTAGATTTTATATTGTTAGTATTTTCTATTCCTTAATTTTTCTGGAAAAGGCCTTGAAAAGTGTTAGAATTTTTTCCCCTAATAACTGTATGATGCAATAGCGGCTTGAATTTGCTGTTCTGCATCAAGTATTATTTTATTGTTTGTCTTTGTAATTTTTTCTTTAACGAATTAATCATTTAAATGGTTGTAAAAATTTCTGAAAAATTTCAAGAAATGTTCTAAAAAGGTCAAGAAATTAGATTTCACAAATCTGTTAGACACCCTATAGATAAGGTTTATACTTTATTTTTAAATGTGACAATCTGTAAAAGTTCGAGAATTAACCCCTTCACTAGCAGGTTTAATTTCTCGAGTGGGAGCCTGTTCAGCAGGCAGGCTAGTAAAACTGTTGCTGCACCTGTTTACTGTAGAATGTAAAACATATGCAGTGTGCATTCTGGTAGTTGAGGATTGAATAGAGAGGACGTAAGCTGCATACGGTCCTGGTAGTGAAGGGGTTAGGAAAATGTCATGATACTGCATCTTAAAAGAACTTGTTTTTCACATTTTATCTAATTTGAAAACAGTTTCTTACAAAGGTATGTGTTAAAGTTTACAAAAACTTCTGATCTTTTCTACAGATTCAAGAGTTTATTTGGTTTAAATACTTTTTTCTTGATTGCAGATTTCATTTTGCTCTAGTTAACTAATTTCACCTACCTAATATATATTTTTTCTGTAGGACCTGTATTCTCCAACTCTACTTTACAAGGACCTTCTGAGCTAGTTTTTCCCGAAAAGCTTTCCATTGGGGACACTCAATGCATCAGTCTAACTGTTCAGAATCTTCCCAATCTGCATTTTTATCATGTGTCATTCCTATCTGCAACTCTTAATAATGAGCCAGTTTCCTTAGAAACAGCTCGAATAAGTTTCCCTGGGATGGTTCCGTGTAGCACTAGTAACACTACTGATATACAGGTAAGATTTTTAGAAACCACAGGTGTACTTTTAGCATTTAAAAAAGAATGTGCCAAGTTTGCCATAATGATTTTTTAAAAAATTATCTTTGATAGAAATTACTTAAACCCACCGTTTGGAAACAAATAAAATACATTTTTATATTATTTTCATTTTATGTGTTAATAATAAACCTATTTTACAATTAAATGTTTCATTTATTATTTTAAAAAAGTACTGAAACTCTAGATATAGCTTAGTCAGTCACTTTAGCATTAATCAAAATTACAGCTGCTAGAGCTATGCTCCATTACAAAGAATAAGATTCTTGGAATGGAGCATAGCTCTAGCAGCTGTTAATTCCTACAAATATATTAGTTGCAGCAGCATTATACAGGCTTTGATAAATTATTTTTTAACTATTAAATAATAATTTACCATATATGATATCTATATACTGTCGAACCCCGTTAACGCGAACTCGAAGGGAACACAGAAACCAAATTTCATGTTTACCCTTGGGAATTTTTTCTACTTTGAACCAGTGAATAATTCAAAAAATAACATCTAAATATTATTCTTATTTTACAATGTAATATACTGTATAGAATTAGTAATTCAATTAATAAAGCATGTTTTTTTAATTTGTTCCTTGAAACTTAACAACTTCCTTGCTTTAAGCGGAATTTCGTGATGAGCGAGTTCGCTCTAACGAGGTTCGACTGTTTAAAATAGTCTTAAAGGAAAAAGAAAACAATAAAAGGAACTCATTTGTTTTGAATAGTTTATATTAATTAAAAATATATAGTGTCATTTGTCATACATAAAAATATTTCTTTCTTTTTTTTAACTATCTTGTTTCATAACAATGTAGTTTTTTAATAAATCAAAAATATATATAAAATGAATCTACTGAATAATATCTTGTCTTTTCCAGGTAACTTTATCTCCCAAATATGAAGGAAAGGTAGTAGTGACATTACAAATAATCGCCTCCTTTAATACTGCCAACATTGCTCTAGCTTCCTATTCAAATTTATCTCTACAAACTAAAATAAAGTATGAATCTGTGAGACCTTGCATCTCGATTTCCAGTAAAGGACAGAACAAACTCTACATGGATAAAGTCATTGCTGGAAGCACTGCTGTGGAACACATTACTATTACCAATCGATGTGATGCTGCAGTGCCATTATATTTAACCTTATCTGATGTAAGTATTCTGAATACATTATTTACTAATATTTTATGAGAGTTGAGATTGATTTATATTTCAAAATGTTAATTTTAATCAAGTCTGTCATTGTGTGTGAATAGGTTTAGGATTAAATTATTAAGCAATCGTCATGCAACATCAGCTACATAATCATTGTTCTTGTATTATAGTGAATGTAAATAAACCTCTGTTAATCAATGCTTAATTCTATCTGCTGGAAATTTATATAAACAGGGAAACCTTGATTTTACATTTTCTAGTGATTTAATTTAAAAAACATATATGGTAAAAGTAAAAGAGGATCATCAATGACAATAAGGTATTAAATTTAGTCTTAAAAAATGAAACATGATGCTGAAATGATGCTGTTTTAGTGTATCCAAATCCTAATTAATTTATCTGTTTGGGTTTTTTTTTTTTTTTTTGCTGTTACATAAGACTTTGTCATAGAAAGTTACGCTAAATTTATTTTTTTAATCCCATGAAATAATGCATTATTAGGACTCTCAAGACAATCATATTACTTTTGGGTTGAACCTATTGAAACAGCAGAAGCATCCAGCTGTTGCAAATTGGAAACTATTATCTCCTAAAATTTTGCAATACCGCTTACCTTGTTCTAAAACGGCATCTGTGGTGTCTGATGTAAACATTCCTATCATATTTGAAGCAGGTAAGCTGGATTTTTTTAAAGTTTATTTTATAAAACGAAAACTTTAATGCAATGTATAAATAATAGTTTTTAAACAAAATTTATAAAAATACTGTGTGTAATATCGTTTTGTACTCGAAAAAGTGATAAAACTGACTTTTTAACTTACACACGTAAAAATGGACAAAATTTCATTTGATGTGGATAATTCTTAAAGCGTTTTTACAACCATTAGTTAATGTTAAGAATATTCATGATCCAACATATATTATGCAATGGAGCCTCAAAGCTCCTGACTATTCTCTTGAAAATGGTCTTTTCGGGAGTACATTACTTTTGAGTGTACTGTACTATCAATCTTATTTCTGGGCATGAAACTATCTCGCCTAAAAAAAATTCTTGGATATGTCAACAAAAAAGTTAACATACCAAGTTGTAAGAGAGATTGCTTTGATGCCAGAGTCTGAGTTATATCTTTCAACTGAAAGTTTTTAGTCATTGCCACTAATTTTATGCAAAGGTCCCTTTTTGACTGGACCTCAAGTACCAAAAAGAAAAATTATATATTGCTCTCTAATAAACTAATTTTTTTTTCATTCCTCCATACAGGAAATCAATATGCTGATGTAAATTTTACGCTTACTGCTGCAGTAGAGTCTCATTCAGTTAGGGAAACCTTAGGTTGGTTTCGAATCTGTGCTTCTGTGGGAAATGGCAGGCTTGTCCTTGTAGATCCAAAACTGGTATGCCATTTTTTAAAAATAGTTTAGTTTTTATAATGATATAAAAATAGTTTTTTTTTAAATAGTTTAAAAGTTTTTATTGCAAGTAAAGACATGAGTTCTTAAAATTTTTAAAAAATTAAGGCAAAGTTTTCTGTTAAATAAAAATTCATGTTAATGTGATTGAACTGCATGAACAAATATGGCACTTTTTTTTCTATACAGCATTTGTAAATTATAAAATTAACCTAGCCAATCTTGCTGGGCCCATTTTTTTTTAAAATTTGCATTTGATTGTTGCTGCCAAGAGCAAAATATCAAACAATAAATAAAAGATGTAACTTTCAAATACAGCCAATAAAACTTTTTTAGCCTATATTTTTTCGTCATTGTTAATTTCAGTTAGTATATAGTTAATTTATTGGGGTATCTGTCGAAGTCCTTGCTTAAGTTAAATTTATAAATTATTTTTATATACCTTACCTACCTAGACCAAATACCTCAAGTTGTTTTCAACTGTCACTTATTGTTTTACTAATCTAATCTTTCTTATTTCAGAGTCTTCTGTCTCTAAATGCTCGAGTGGGAGCAACATGCACTAAAAATCTAACTGTAAAAAACGAAGCTTCCTTCCCAATCATTTACAATCTTGCTGTTATAGCAGACAATGAATCCTTTAAGGTGTCTCCTCCGAGTTTGAATCTTAAGTCAATGCAAAGCGCTTCCATTTCTGTATCATTTTCTCCTACATCTGCTGATGATGTCAAAGGGTGTGTATTAAAATCTTAGATATTCTAAATAACATTCTATATTTCTCTAAATTTTATTAAAGACATGCTCTTATGTATAAATTGCTGTGTATTTTATATTCCAACTATTAATGTAGACATAATTCATCTGATTACTGTTCTCCTTATTGTTACTCAGATTGATACTGATTTTAAAATTTATGAAAATCTATAAATCACTATGGCATGCTCAGCAAACATAAATCACTATGCTCATAAACTTTTCTTTTTAATATCACTCCTACTATTATATTTATCGAGGTATATAGGCCAAATAATAAAATTTATACTCTTCAAATGCATTTTTAATTTGAAATACCGTATAGCCCGACTCCGTGTATAACTTGACCCCCTTTTTTTTAACCAAATATCCTTCCAAAATCGTTAACCCGTGTATAAGTCGAGGTACAAAATAAGCTAGAGCCTTCTGAAGAAAATATTAGCAGAAACCGGTTCATGACGGGACCATATTTTTTTTTACTTGCAAGCAAAATTTTAACCCCAATAAAAGCAAAAACAGGTTTCCGCTTTGATGTCCTTGACATTGCTGACTCTGAATGGAGAAGCTGAGTTGAAACTGTGTTCCGTGAAGCGTGAAGACCACGCTGCCAAGGTCATGGATTGACAACGTTTCCTTACACCTCTTGAAGACTGGTTGACTGAACTGCCCTGTGCCAGAGCTACGCATGCAAATACGCATCACGCAAAAACGGGTTTCCGCTTTGATGTCGTTGACATTGCTGACCCTGAATGGAAAAGCTAAGTTGAGACTGTATGTTCAGTGAAGCGTGAAGAATCCGCTGCCAAGGTCACGGATTGACAACGTTTCTTTACACCTCTTGAAGACTGGTTGACTGAACTGCCCTGTGCTAGACCTACACATGCAAATACGCATCACGCGAAGAACTAACAATTGAGCATCTTTATGGTGGATATTGTGAATAGATACTAATCTTATTTCATCTTCAGAATTTAACTGCTTTTGTGCCTTTATTTTTAATAGTTAGTAGTTAAACCTAAAGTTTGATTGAAATTTAGTTTTAGTTTAAGGATTAGGGATTTTTTCCCCCCGGAAATTTGATGTCTCGTAAGTTTAAAAATATTTTCACATTGATTATTTTCAAGGGGAATTTTTATTGTAATTAATTAACTAAAGATTTATCGAAAAACATGAAACTATCTTGAAATAAGTATTATAAATAACAGTAATTTAATTAAATAACTATTTGCAGTATTCTTCAAGCTTCTGCGCAGCCTCACGGTAGAACTTTTCAATTATCTGAGTTGTATGGACAAGTAAAATCTTCAAATCAAGGCACTTCTAGAAATTCCTCTGTGCATAATGATATTCAGGAGCGAAGATCAAGGGATGTTGAGCAAAGATCTAAAGAGAAGAATTCTTCCTCCCGTGGCTCCAATATTCTGGAATGCAACAAGAAATATTTATGCTGGGGTGGAGTAGATGTTGGCAATTCTGTGTAAGTAAAACTTTCGAACTTCTTGAATATTAATGGTTAACCCTCTAATGCATGAATTTTTTTTTTGTCGTCCCGAAATCTTTAATACTCATGCATTATGGGAAAAATAATGAAACAAATTTAACTGCATTAGAATTTAAATAATTTCAATTTTTAACATTTTTTCCATCTGATAAAAACCAACTACAGAATTCCAATTTTGATAATAATGACTAGAATACTACTAAATATACAGTGGTGGCCAAAAGTGTGGACACTTTTTTAAAGTTTCATGTGTTTCAACTGTTACCTGTGCTCTTGCATCGATTAAATTTTGCTTAAATACAAACATTTAAATATTAAGTTGAAGGTAATTTAATGTAGAATTTCCTTGAAAAAACATAATTAAAGTATGTGTATTACAAATAAAGTTATGCTATGTTTAGTTGAACAAACAAGCACAATCAATGGATTCTCTTATGCTAAAATTACAATACAAGTTGGTGGTTCAATGACTTGCAAAACTAAGACAGATCATACTATTAGTTGCATAACTTATTCGTAATACAGATATTGTAATACTTGTAATACTGTATTTATTTTTAATTCTACATGAAATTACTTTGATGATGTTGTGTCCATGGATATAGATTATATGGGACCAAAGGTCTCATAGACGGCTTCAGCTATCTGCACACAGTGGTTCTCATAAAGATTAAATTACTTTTAATTTGATATACAATTGTTTAATTTGAAATACAATTAATATATTCTGTAATCACACAAAATTGAAAAATATGAAACTTTCAAAAAGAGTCCACACTTTTGGCCACCACTGTATTTCAAAATACCCGTCTTTAACTATAATTTTCGAAACAATTCATTTGTATTTAGTACTAATATTATTATACTTTAAATACAGCCAAAAACGTAATTTTGCAACAGTTAATAACCTCACTCTTTAACTTTGAATACACTTTTACTACTGTCATCTATGAGGATTATTAGTAACTAAAGCTTCAAAATGGAATGTAATAGATGAAAAAAACACAAATTTGTCGAAAGGGAGCTCTACTTTAATAGAAAAAAAGTGAATTGTGTTACTTGTTGCCAAACGGCAACAGTATGCACTACAGGGTTAAAAAAGCTGGTTATGGTTGATTGCTTGTAATATGTAGTCTTGAAATATTTGATTATTCTCTTAAAAATAAAATGATACATGAAAAATATAGCTTAACTTTTTTCCTATTCAAATGTGATTGAATTTTAAATCAGTTTTGTTAAATTCTGAGTAGCTTCTATTTATGTTATGTATTCAAACTTATAAAAATAATTAAACTTATTCATTAAATAAAGAAGACTTTTATTCGTATAAAATAAGTTTATTAAAATATATATAGCGATGGCTTTGTGGAAATTTATTTATATATTTTCATTTCTTTTCAGATTCAAAACTTTGGGTATTAAGAATTCCTCAAACAAAAACATAAAAGTCAAAATATGTGTTAAAGATAAATCTAATAATTTCAAAGTAAGAAGATGTCTGTTTTTTCCTACGTTAAAGATTTTAATCATAAGTACAGCATGCTGAAAAATTGTGCCATCTTGAATATTTTTAATTAAAATTTAAAATTAGTGTACTATGACCATAACTTGAAAAAGAAAATTTTAAATCGAATCATGCTAATGTTGTTACTTGACATATTGTAGTTATATGGTATATATTGTTTAATTATGTACAGATATTTTTTGTTTAAAGTTTCCTTTTTTTAAAACTACTTATTATGGTTAAACATGCGTATCTCCTTCAAACACAAAAATAATCATCCCATAGTTTTGGTTTAATATATCTTGAGCAATTGAAACTCAACGATAATTTTTTTTAAGATTTCCAATAAAATAATTTTAATTAACGGATAATTTCTAAGGGAACAGAAAAGGCACAAGCCCTCCTTCAAAGTCACACTTCTTAAGTTTTAAATTTTTATAAGTTATAAAATTTGATGTTTATTTGCATGCAATACAGACTGAATCAGTTTGAACTTTGCTAATAGTTAAACTAATTAAATTTCTTTTCTAGATACAAGACGAAAATAATCAGCATGTTGAGGATTTTACAATAGGCCTGAACTCAAAAGAACAAAGAACCATTTCAGTTGTATTTACGCCATCTAAAATTGAACTTTCTTCTGGTTTCCTGGTAGTCAAGCCATTGCTTGAAAAAGATTCCAAGATGTTTTCGGTAATTTTTACGTTTAATCTTAACTAAATCTATATATAGTTTTTTTTAATAAGTTATATAAGCCTTCCATTATGTTTTTAGAATTAGTTAATTGGCCTGGATATTTCTTTATGGTTATATTTCTTGCTTTATTTTGATCAACTTAGTTACCTTTGACTGGTTATGGAGGAACAGGAAAATTGAATGTGTCCCAAGTTACTGAAAGACAAGGTATAGGAAGCTGTTTGGATCTTGTTTTACCTGCAGAAAAGCGGACTGTCTTCAACAGCATTTTAATTCGTAATTCTGGTGCTCGAGCCCTTTTCGTCAAAGCATTGTTTTCACCTGGTAATTATCACTTTGTTTTAATTTTTTTGCATTCTAGACTTTTCTTCTAATTGTAAAATTCTGATAATTGTTAACAAAAATGATTCAAGAATTTTTTTAATTATTACTTTGTCTAACGTACTTAATTAGTTGTAAACTTTAATGTAATCAACAACAAAAAATTGCTAAGAGGAACTAAATCAACTAAGGAAGATATATTTGATTTTTGTTGTGTATGACCACACCATAACAAAAATACCAAGTTATTCAGCGTGCATAATAAAAAAGTACAAAGTTGCAAAATCTAAAGATAAATTTTCCAAATAAAACCAATCCTTTGGAAAAGTTAAATATGATATTAGTGGGGATGGGGGATTCCTTTTAAAACTTGGTTTTAAGCTTTTACATAGTGCTACCACCAGCATATTTTGCACCACAATATTTCTTTTAGAATTAATATCCATATGTTATTTTTCAAAGTGTACCAAACTTATGCCCTTCTACGCCAGAGATTCCCCTATAATAATAACTCATTATAATATGTCATCAATAGCTCAGTGCATGTTCAAAGTTTAATTTTCTTAGTTGAACTCTTTGAGTCATTTACTTAGAATGTGATTTTTTTTCTTCTTTTTAGCTGCATCTTATGAAACTGAAGTGCAGGTGTCAATTGATCCACCAGAGTTTGTGCTTTTTGAAAAGGAACATAAGGTTTGTGCTTTTGGGTAATAAATTAAGATATGAAATATGAGATATTTTAGTTCTAAACATGTTTTTTAATTTTAATTTAATACTAAAACTTTGGAGAAAACTATTGCATAGAACTACTAAACCCATTACCATTCATATAAAAGGGAAAGTGAATTTAAAATACAAACTAAATTATTATATTTCTTGTTTTAACTTTTTAAAATACAACTAGTTATATTTTTTCAGACTTTGTACATATCCTACTCTGGTGAAAAACGTTATGGTCGAAGTTCTGGAGATTGTGGAGTTATTACATTATTGTATGGTGATGAAGTCTTGCGTCAACAAATGAGGAGGTTTTGTATTTTTGTGTATATTTATTGAAAATATTTAATGTGTTGATTAGTAGATGCCTAATATTTTTTTAATTTTTTTTTAAGGTCAACTAATGAAGTATCTCGATCCACTCAAAATGATATGATTCAAAACATAGATTTTGATGGGCATTTCATCGGTGAAGAAAAAGTTCACTATGGTATATATTTTAGATAATTTCGTAGATATTAACTTAAATTATTTATTTTTAAAAAATTTGTGTGTAACTACAAAGTTTTTATCTACAAATTACTGGAATATAAAGTATTAAATATTTTCTTTTATTTGTATGGTTTAATTTCTTGGTTAATGGGCGTATTCATGGATCCTATATTTTGGAATGATATTTTAAAGTTGAATTTATGTAAATAGCTGGCGTTTAAATTTTCCCTTGTTTTATTTTTTGGTATTTCGGATAGACAAAATACCCCTTTTTATCCTTAAAAAAAATTTAGATTAAATGAGTTGTATGCTTTAATGATGCAAGTTATTGTTGACGCCTTTTTTTTTAGCATAAATGTTAACGTAATTTTTTATTTTAGATCCTGTTTATCAATGCATTCCCAGAATTTTCTCAATATTCAGCATGAATGTGAAGCGGTATCTTATTCACCTCAATGTTGTGGAACCAAACTCAAGTTACAGTCACATGACTTTTGATGCAATGCCTACAATGCAAGATATGTTTCCTGAATTAACATTCAGTTCAACTATGTATTCAAGGTACAGTCAAACACCGTAAAAGCCCTTTTTTTTTACAACTAAATTGTTTTCAAACTTCATTTAAGAGTATGGCCCTGCACATTTTGTAGATATTTTAGACACTTCTTTAGACACTGTTTTTTTAATAAATTCTCTTTTTTTTTTTAACTCAATTTTATAATTAAAAAAAACTTTGCACCATAAAACAATGGGATTTCTTAAATTTTAGTTTAATAGTTAAAGTGATGTATTATAAGTAAAATTTTAATGTTTAATATTGCTTTGTTAAATTTATTTGGGCCTGTGAATAATATTGTGAAAAATTTTCTATTTTACTATTTGGGTGTGTTTAGAAAATTTTGCCAATCTACTCTAAAGTGACATGTTCATTAAACAGTGTTGGAGCTTGAATATATTTTAGTGCTACACATAATGAAAATTTGCTTTTTAACCATATCTTTTTATTAGTTTTATAATCTAGAGATATATCTATGTTACATCAATAGTTTATAGATTTAAAAAGATTGTAATCAAAAGTAGAAAAGTAGAATTTGTTTGACTGGATATTCAAATTTAGTGAATTTTGTTTATCTTGAAACCTTGCATAGTAAATGTTTTTAGAGATAAGCAAGAGCACTAATTTTGGTTATAATAAATTATATAGTCTATAAATACGCAATGAAGGAAGATCTCATTCGGTTTTGTTATCAATATATTCAATGGTAGAGTTTTGTACTGTTCTTTTCAAAAGTAGCCTTTTTCAAAATGTACTATTTCTTTATTGTTTCATTGCTGCAAATTTATCCCTTATGATAGTATTACAGTATTCAATATTTTTTAACACTTTTGTGACCTTTAAATCATAACTTTTGTTATTTTGTCTACTAGATTATTCACATTAAAGATTTTTTTTTACATTAGGCGAGTAACAACTGCTGGTTTAATACCCGATTCACCACCTGTGCAAGATTTTACTGTGAACATGCTGAACAGATTATCCATGCCCCTGCAACAAAGCAGTTTCTTCGATGAAAAACCGCCTCAATATCCACCACATAAACCACTTGATCCACCAATGACAGCAGTTGATCCACCAACAACCGAAACTAATGCATTGGAGACCTGGAGGGCTAAACCAGAAGTTTTAGTGATGGATTCTAGCAATAAAGATAATAGAATATCTCTAATAAATCTTGCCCAGCAGGATTTGAAGTAAGTTTTAGTAATTTTTTTTAATTCTTTGTGGTATTTTTTTTACCTTATTGCATGTATTGTTTCTTCTATTTCAGGTTTAAAATTGAATTAGCCATAGATGTTATATCAGTTTCGCCCGTTAGTGGAATAATTCCTGCTAAGTAAGAAATTTTTGGAAATATCATGATCTTTATTTGTCTTCTTGGATTTTAAGTTTGCAGTTAACTTAAAAATGTTTTCATGTTAATTTTATATGTGAATTGTAATTTAAACATAATATTTTTTTAAAAAATGGGGCTCTATAAAATGACCCCAAAAGTATCACAATCTGCAAATAATTAAGCTTTCACTCAATGATTGTTAAAGAAAAATTTAATTGTTTATGTTGAATTGCCTTTTTTGTTTTTTTGTTTTTAAACCTTGATACTCTGTTATACATGTTTAATAAGATTCAAAATTTTATCTCTTTGAATAACAATCTTAAGCTTATTGATTGGTTTATAAATTTAATTCATTATTGTCTGGATTGTATTGTAACCATCATATCTAAAAACATTATGAATATTGTTGCACTTTATCTGAGGTCAAGTTAAAATGATTGAAATTTCTTTTAATCCCCAATGTAATCCTCATTTTAGGGGAGAAATTGGATTAAGAATCACTGTTATACCATTCAATTATAGCAAGTTATCTGAAGATTATAAAGGCTTCATCAAAATTATCTGTGATGGCAAAGAAAAGGTAGATATTTTTGTTTTTATTTCCTTGTAAGTCTATTGTTAAATGGGCACAGATGTATGCAAATTTTTTAATTTGATGTAAGTTCAGTAGATTTAAGAACATTTTATATTCGGCAGAAAATTTATACTACCAATGTGTGACTGTGTCTGTCTGAAATATCTGTCGAGTTGTAACGAATTGTGCTACCAGCACAGACTAATAAAAATTTTACAAATACTTTGACACAATTTAAAATACATTTTATTTCGAACGCTTTCTATCCGATACAACAAATTCAACTTTTTTTTTAAACTATGGTAACTAACAGAATCTATCTAGCCACCCTTGCCATTCAGCTTACAATAAAAGGAATAATTTTAATTAAATAATCATCAACTTCCAACAATATCTCTGCTTACAAACTTAGATCCAAAGCTAAAAATTATTTTATGATAATGAAGCTACTTCTTGTCTTGTTGAAGTAATTAGTAATATTGTTTTTATAACTTCAGTTCTTTTTCTAGTTATACTATAATAATGCCAAGTTTTTGTGCCCTATTTGTATTACATTATATTTATGTCATTCAATATTTATCAGTTGCTATATGAATCGAAATTACTTTTTTTAGGAAGTTCTTGTGAACATTATAAAAGATCCGAGAAAGACTATTAATGTCCCTGAGATTTCTGTTGCTGAGATAGATCAATCAGAAACTAGTTCTGAAGAATCTCACCTTTGCGGAAACGACCGCACAATTATCGCACCACCTTCTGCATTTATAAAAGACATTTCTGATTTTCCTAAAGAAATTGCTTTAACTACTACTGCTCCAGGAAAAGTATCTGGTTAGTAAGACTTTCAAAAAATCTTTTTGTTTTGGTTTATACTCTCTGTTTGATCCTATGTAATTGTATCCAAGTGTTAGCTTTGTGACTGTACGTATACAGTGGAGTCTCGCTCATCCAAAGGTCTTTTAATCGAGATGCCATGGGAATTTTCGAATAATTGGGAATCATCCACTTCATGTCTACAAAAACGCTGGCCGATGAGAAAATTTGAATTCATAGTGTTCGCCTCGTTAAAAAATAATCTAAAATCATGCCTTTAGATACATAGAAGCGCAAATGAAAAGTACTTCAGATGTCCTCTTGTTTTAAAAAAAAATGCATATTTTGAAAAATAAATCCAACTCTGTAAGCATGCATTTTTGTGTATTTCTTTATTTATGAATACACTTCATATTTTATAACACCAAATTTAAAATAATTCCGAAGCCTTTTGGTTAAGCCGAATTTGGGATAACTGGGATTTGGGTTAGGTTTGAATTGTCGTCGCACTAAATTTACACTAGGGCTATTACGGGGATTCGGATACCCGGGACTATACTGTAGTTAAAAATTGAAATGGCAATTTCCATTAGCCTTATGTATTTCTCCAATACATTGCTTATGCTCCTCTCGCACACCCCTTCCCCAATAACAATAAACAAAGCACAGGAAAAGAAAGAACTATAGGATGACATAATTTATTAGTCCAGTTTGCAGTTGTTAAAATAGTAAATGTTCTCTAATTGAGACTGCTGTTTACTTTGAATGAAGATAAAGGAAAGGTTTAAGTTACGTAAAATATCTTGGATATTTTTTCCCATGGAATGGAACATTGTTATAAGTAATTGTCTTTGGGTTGCATTATATTTTTAGTATAAACATTTTAATGTACTACTAAGATTATTTAATTGAAGCTATTACTACTCTTTACTATTTCCACCTTTTTCTGGGCCTTTTAAGGGTAGGAACTAGTATCTACTACTTGGTAGGTAGATAGGTAGGAGTATATAATTTTCGGGCACTTACCTGCATTTTTTGCTCTAATCCTCTTGACATTTTCATTGTATTTGTAAATAAATTTATTGTTGAAGACGGTGAGAGGGGGAGTTCAAGGTGCCATTCATTGTATATTAATAATATAAGTTGAGCACTCATATGATTAATTTAGCACTTCTTATTAATATAATTCCTAGATAATGGTGCATAATCTCTTCCATAGGACAGACTGTTTAACATTTAATCTAAGCTTTTACTGCTAACATTATGTCAATCATGAAAACCACCTCTTGATGTATTTTTTGTTTACAGAAAACTTCTATACTGTTAGAAACAGTACAAAAGTGTCTGCTCGATGGGAAATCCGTCCCATTTCCAGTCTGCGTACAAAGGTATTTAGTCTTGTTTTAAAACATAAAAATGTATGCTTATTGCTTAACCTCTTCACTCCAGATGTTCATTCACTTTATAACTTCATTTTGCAGTTTTTCTTAAGATTAGCTTTCTTATTACTAACGAGAATTGTTGAAACATATGGTATTCATTTTTTTTTTCAAAGACTTATCATGAGAGAGTAGCACAATTTTGGAGGTCTTGCATCGAAACAAATTCATGTGTAGTGCATTTATCAGGCATTTTGCATTAACAAAAAGAATTTTAGACTTGGACTATTACAAAAAAAAAATGATAGCTTGTTTGTGCATTCATAGCACACAAAAAATGAGTATTTTGTCATCAATGAATTACGTAAGATGTTTAGGCAGGGTCCAGCGCAATCTCTAGCATAAATTTTGGGTGCAGAAATAATCACGTGAAATTTCAAAAAAAAAAACTGTTAGATTTAAGTAAAAGTTTTGTGACTTTAATATTGCAAAATCTAATAATATTTAACAATTAATTATTTTGGATAATATTTATCCGAACCATCGAATTGAGGTAAGAGTTAAACCAGAAAACCTCACACCTCCTCAGAGGAAGAGAAGTACAAAATAAACCACCTGACTAAAAACTAAAAGTTCATGTAGAAAATTTTATGTGGTTAGCTTAAGAGGTGCAGATGATTTTACTAAGAACAATTCTGAATTTACTTTTACAGTAGAAACCTGTTAACGTGAACTCAAAGGGAGCGCTGAAACATTATGTGTTAACCGAATTTCATGTCAATCATCAGGTTCTTTTTACATTGAAACGGTGAATAAAACATCTAAAAACTATTCTAATTTTATAGTGTAATACATTAATAATACAATATGCAATTAGTAATAAGTTCCTTTTGAGTAGTACATACTATAGAAAAATTATGAAAATTTCTAAGGAACAACTATTAAGAACAATGCATGGTAAAAAAATGCAAATTGAGAATCAAATTCTGAATTTTTTTGTTTGTGTTAAGTAGGATTTCGACTTTTAGCATTGGCATAACCTTTTGCCAACTGATGGTACAACATGTGTACCAGCAACAGTAGGCCATAGACTAAGAATCATCTAGACCAGCAAGTCAATCTGATACCTAGAACTTTAAAAGTGTCGAAAGAAACTAATACACTATTAACGATTGATTTGTTGATTTGCATAATTGTACTTTCTGATTGCAGTGCTGCTGTTCAGTTTTTCGTAGAAAAAGGCAGACATTCCAATAGTTCTCTTAGACACAATTGGTTGCGCTAGTGTCTATGTCAATTTCAATTTAGAAAATCCTCAATGTTAATCCAATCAGTTTCAGATCTAAAGTGTATTTAATCTATGCAGAAGGCAACAGTACTAGTTATAGTAGGAAAAGGTTAAAGCTTTATAGTCCTAGAAAATGCTTTCAGTTCACCTAAAGCAAAGTTTCATGCTTAGCCAGTTAGTGTTCATGAGGTTTGACTACATAAATTATGAATATATGCTGGCTCCAATAGCTTTTCTTAAAACTGTGAGCAAGTCCCCATGAAACAAATAAAAATATTTTTTGTTTATTACCTTTAGTAGTTTCTATTTCGATGTGTTATTGTTAACTTTATTACTGTGATTGTAGACTACAACCCATGCTTTATCTTAAGCATTAGTTTTAACTTGTCTTCAATAAAATATAATAAAGCAAAATGAGATTTTAATTCTTGCGTGAGATTAGCTTAGGGATTGGTGTTAACCAAATCTCAACAGGGGAAGAAGCATAGTTCTGATCAATAAATTGTTAAATGACCTTCCGCTTTTAAAAAAAATTCCCTTTTTTTTAATGTTCTGAGAACAATCGGTGTTTAATTAATTTTTTTTATTCTAAAAAACTAAAATAGCATACTGCTTTTGTCCCCTAAATTCAGCATGCCATTATGCCATTAGGAGTTGATCGCATCCCTGCGCCTTTTCCCCCTTGCAGCAAATAATTTAGCCATCGTCAGCTACTGTAGAGAGGGTCGAAACCAGGATTCGGTTTAAGCGGTATCGCATTTGCGATCCGTTTTTTAAAACAATTGTTTGCTTTTTCTTTGCATCGTACTTGACTGTGGTTCTAAAATACGACGCCCGTTCCTAATAGCCCTCGTGTAGCTCTAGTGCGACGATAATTTAAACCTAACATTTGCACCGTAATTCGGTGAAACTAAACCTAAATTTCAATAAACTGCTAGTTAAACAACGGTTTCTAATAAGGAAGATAAAATTTTCTATCAAAATAGGAAGATGAATTAAGATTAGATTACACAAGATGTCTTCAAATCTCGGCCACCAGTGCAATCTCCTAATAGAAGAAACTCTATATTGATGAAAACTAAGCTCAAATATTGATAAATAACTAGTTTAAATAATGGATTTTAATAATAACGAAAAAATTTCTATAAAAAAATGGGAAGAATCAAGATTAGATTATACTAAGATATCTTCAAATCTCGGCCAGCCAGTGCTATCTCCCATTAGAAGCTCTATATTAATGAAAACTAAGCTTAAATTTTGATAAATGACTAGTTTAAATAATGGATTTTAACAATAAAGATAGAAATTTTTATTAATATTTGAGGATGAATTCAGATTGGATTACATCAAGATGTCTTCAAATTTTGATCAACGGCCAGTGCAATCCCCATTCGAAGACGATCATTTACCGTGACCGAAAATGTGTAGTCCAATAATGCTTCCTGATTTGCTTATTTCGAAGCCTAGTAATTTTCATGACATCTGCCACTGACTTCACATTGCATCAGAATGATTGACAGTTCTGTGGCTTTGCGTAATCGGAAAGAGTATCTTTTGTAGCTCCGGTTCAGAGGCCAGTCGGACAACCACAATGTTTTTTCTGATCAAGAGTCCGTGAGTCGTGATCACAAGTACAGCTTGAAAGTTAAAATTCTTTTTTTTACGTTTGAACCTTTTTTCTACTTCAGCCTATACTGTGGTTTCTGATTGTAGACATTTTTTTTTTTTTTAAATGGAGTGCCGGCTTATGCACTCTTTATAGATGTAGATTTTATGTTGCTAATATATTTCTAGTCTTTGAATTTTTCTGGAAAAGTGCTTGAATTTTTTTTTTTTTTAACAAATGTATAAACTATATGTTAATGATAATGTGCATTAAAAGACCAAATGTTGGGGATTTCAATCCCAAAGAGGCAGTCAAGATTATTTTTTTGGCAAAGCCCGGTGCCTAAATTTTTAGCCTTATGGAACTTCCAAACTACCAAAACTTGATGGTGATACACCAAATGAACAACAAAACATCTACACACACAGACAAAACTGATGATGACCCCCTCCCCCCAAAATAACATAAATAAAACTAAATTTATTTATTTTAAAGTGTTTATAAATAAATTAAAAGTACATTTAGTAGTATAGTATCATATAATCATTAAATCAACATTTGTCGTGTCGTGATAATTGTTTAAATTGCAATTTTATCGGTCACACTTAGTTCAGCTTTTTTGGTTATCCAAGCCAAGCATTTGGTTTGGATTTCAGCTTTTTTGTTCAAGAAGCACTAACATCCCTGATGGTAGAATTATATAAAATTGTCCATTTTTATACTTAATTTTATTCATGATATTTAAAATCTCAAATTTTTACTTAGTAACGGAATTAATAACTCTTAATTTTAATTCTATTTCAGTCTTCTGATGATTCTTCAGTGTCGAATCTAATTCTGCAGATTAAGCCTCTATCTGGAGCTTTAAAATCCATGGAAACATCAAATATTGTAATTAAATTTATGCCTACACATCAGGACATTTTCTCCCAATATTTTGAGCTTTCAATTGCTTATGATAATGGCATAAACCAAAAAAGCAAGTTCAAAGTTTTTGCCAAAGTAAGTTGATAATTTGATAAATATTTTCTCAATACAATGTCATGGTAAGAATGTAGTATGTTTTATTATAACTGGTAGTAGTGTCTAATAGTAATGCAACTTTAACATTTTAATGTTCCTCTAGATTTAATTATTTTTATAAAAAACTATAATTCACAAATTAACAATAATACTAACTCGTTAACATTTTTTTTTCATTTTTGATGTTGAAACTCGTTCTATAGTTTTTAATTCTCGCACTGACCTAAAGTTTGCAAAAGTATTTTTTTATGTATGTACTTTTATTAGCAAAACATTCATAAGCATTTTTATGCATGTTTTAGGGTTCTACATGTCTGACTGAAAGCACCGAAAGGAGCAAGCAACCCACAAATACTGAAAATCAATCAAAAAAGTATGTTACTTTCATTTTATTCTTGTGGTAATTATTGAGTAGCCTGAAATCCTTTAATTGTGCCTTTGAAGTTTAATAGTAGGTGGATCAAGGGGAGAGGGCTTGTGAGCTTTAGCCCGCCTTCCCCTCCCCCAGTAAAATTAGCTTGCATTAGATAAATTTTAATTGTCATTGAAATGATAATTCATTCATGAATGAGTAGTGGATTAATTAGATCCATTAACTGAAAGGTTTGAAAATAGGTCTTAAGATGGCTCTCTTTGGAATTCCACATCTTGAAAATCGTAATGTTATTCCTATGGAAAACATTCGCAAGTGAATTACCGCAACAATTTTATTAAAAGGTTGCTAGTTTCTTGTATCATTGTAAAGAACGAGTGGTACTAAAAGGATAAAATTAATTTGTTTTGTGAAAAATTAGAACTTAATGCTTACTCCATTTTTTACTAACTTCAAAAAATTATTAAAAATGTTAAATTTGTGATTTTTACAAAACAAATTAATTTTATCCTTTTACTCCTTTTCGTTCTTTACAATGATAAAAGAAACTAGTATCCTTTTTAATAAAATTGTGGCGGCAATTGACTTGCGAATGTTTTCCATAGGAATAGCATTAAAATTTTTTTGATGTGAAATTCCAAAGGGAGTCCTCTTAATACCCCACCTTCTCCTTTTAACAGTACACAAAATTCTGGATCTGCCACTAAAATGTTAAGGCATATGAATTGTGTTTTTACTTTGTGTTTTGCATGTTTTGTTTTAGACATAAAGATGCAGTTTACGTTGATAATGAAAATTGTGAGTTTCCAGACACTGTTATTGGACAAAGCAGTGTGGTCTATGCTACAGTTAAAAATGGTTCTTCCCAAGATGTTACGGTACACATAACAACTTATTAATTTTACAAACTACATTACATAGAAATAATACATAAAATACTGATGTTTACCTCTTTTTTTGTTTTAGTTGGACATACTTAAACCACATTCACCATTTGTAGTGAATCAAACATCAATAGTAGTAAAGTAAGTTTGACTTTTATGAGTGTGGGGGGTAAAAAAATTACTAATTCAAATAATATAATAATGGCATACTTCAGTTACCTATATGTAATACAACTGGATACTCTGAATATGTTTAACTTGCTAGTCTAGTTTTATGGTACTAATATATATTCACAGAGAGCCAAGATTAGTTCTTGAAATTTGAACATTAAATTTGGTAGTAAGAGTCACTAGATTGCATCAATAAAAATTACAATCTGCCAAAAGGCAGCCTAATTATTGAAAAAAAATTAATAATGCTATTAGCCCTAGTAAAGCAAATAAGTGCTTGATAGTTTTTATGTTGGGAGTTTTCTATCCCAAAGATTGATTGAAGGGAGCTTTCAAGAGCATGAGGAATACTTAATAAATCAACTATCTGTACTTTTACGTATATTTTGTGTGTTTTAATCGATATAAAGGAATTGTCAGGTATACTGCAGAAAGCTTCTGTAGTGGACATAAATACATGTATTCACTCTGAGGTTTCTTAGGAGTGGGGAAGTCTTGACTAACAAATGGTTCTTGAAGTGCTTCGATGTTCTTTATCTTTGAATTACAGCTATATTTGTTTTATGATATTTATACTGAAAATTCTTACACTTGTTTTGGTATATTTTAGGTCCAAGAAGTTTGTAAAGATTCCTATCAGTTTTTCACCGAATGAGTTGCCAAAAGTTTATCAAGATGTGTTGCTTTTACATTCAGATGAAGGACACCATTTTATGTTCTACTTAAAAGGGAATTCAGTTAGGAGAAAAAAATGAGTTGTAGTATTTTAACCAATTATTGTATGAAGTGTGATCAGTCCACATTTTAATGCTTTTATGGTATTTTATACATTTCATCAAGTTTACATGTTTTGTGATCAAATTATTTTTTTAAAAAATTATTGAAAATATTTTTCGTTTTTTCTTGAAGTCGGTAGCAGATGGATTTTAGTTATTTTTGGATTAATAAGGTTCCTAAAATTCTTATAAAGACTTTTATATTTAAGTGAAACTGACTTTTAAGGAATTAAAAATATATTCATTAGTTTAAAAGTAGAATTTAATGATAGGCATGCAACAACAAAAAAAGCAAGTAACATAAGTAAAAATCCCATTAAGTCTTGCATAATATCATTATATAATAAGTATCTAATTTTTCTTTTCATAAAGGAAATAAATTTGATCTCTATAAAATTTAAAGAAATATCTTGCATAACTTAATCCAGTTTCTCTATCGTGCCTTTTTTAAGTTAGATAAGGTAAAATAAAAGATTGCAAATCTTTTATTGATAAATGCTTACTTTTTTTTAGTAAGATTGCTTGCATTTTCTTCATATTTGTATAGTTGAGTATGGTAAATTGTGTAAGATATTTGTGTTGCAATTACTTGTAAATAATTCATAGATTTATAATATATTTTTAATTGGTTGTATACAACATTTCACATGTATTTTTGATGTATGATTGGGCAATAAATTTTTGAAGATCTTTTAAAAGGTGAATAATCCTTTTTGTCTGAATAGATCAGCTTACTATTCGTTAGGTTAGAATCTTTATCATTGTCACTACTTGGGTGGAAAGTTTTTCTCTGAAAGTGTTGGCTTAATGCGGAATTAAACATCAAAGAAAAATCAATGGTCTGCTATGGGCAGGTAAACTGCCAATAATCACAACAATGAGTTGTACCATTTTTGATCTGAAAAAAAAAATCTTATGTTTTCTTAATTGGTATAGTAATTGAGTGCTTGCAACAATGGTCCAAGTAACTATGGAAGTTACTGCAGTTTTCCTGACCACGGCAGATATGTGTAGAGGTGGATTAATTTGTAAACAATATTCTTGTAAAAAAGCAAAGCACACATGGTTATTAATTTACTAGTTTTTAATTAGTTTAATGTCTAAGTTGCCAAAAAAAACCTAGCTTTTTTAAAATTACTTGTGGATTGTATTTGTATTCTAATAAGTCTGAAACTACGGTTCAAAATCTATGGGTTTTTTTAGTTGCAGTTATGAAGACTAGTTTTTCAATATAGCAATAACACTATTTGGTTTCCAATGATTTCTCTGAAAATCGAATTAATCTTGAAATCGCAAATCCTAAAACTATCCTATATTTGTCAACCTCTTAACTGTGATCATAAAAATTTAAAAAATTCGGTAGTGGTAAAATCCTGATTCCAGCGATCTATAATTATTGTAACTTGGCTGTGATTGCAAAATCTCAAATATGCGGCAATCTAACATTTTTCTACTCAGGCACTATAATATCCAGAAACTCCGGCTATCCTAAATTTTAGAACTCCAGTTATCCTAAAAATGTGAAACTGGTGATTTCATAATTTAAATTATGGTTCTATAATCATGTAACTTTTGTCTCAAAATTGTCCTGTTAGACACCGTAGACGACCAGAACTTTTGTATAAATTTTGGGGGAAAAATTTCTCGTAGAAAAATTGCATTTGCTCCTTACTTTTTAAGTTAGTATAAGCATAGTTTGTTTCTAAATTTCTTCATCAAATTTCTAACACTGTCTGAAGCATACATTGGTGATGAAGTTTAAAAACTTCTAATTTTTAACTCCTAAATTCTTCAATTTATTGCCAGTTCCTATCCAGAAATCTAACAGTCTAAGAGTTTTTACAGGGTTCCCACAAGTCCTTAAAAACTCCTTAATTTCGTTTTTGATTTTTAAGGGCCCTTAAAACTCCTTAATTTTACAGCTCGGCGTGAACGATCGCTGTTTGGCGATTGGATTTTTTAAGAAAGTCATCAGCAGCGTGCTAAAGTTGATCTCATAAACGCATTTAAGAAAATTTAAAGATCTTAAGTGCCATAACTCATGCAATTGAATCTAATTCTTCTGATCATACAGCAAAGAGGGCTTTCCTCCAGATAGACCTACTAAAAATGTGTGGCGCTGTGTAGCCATTTCTGGATTTTGGGCCATAAATACCAACCAACCTCCAGATAGAACAGTATTATGTAGGGGGAAAGCTTACTAATACTTTTTTTATAAAACATAATAGAGATATTTTAGCCAACTATGTTTGTATTATAAAAAGTATTTTTTATTGCTTTTGCTTAAAATGTTACATTACACTCCTTGCCAACCCAAGTTGGGTTATGCTATGGAGAAGATCCTTCTGCGGATGTAAAGAATCCCATTAATTATTTGTGAATCCATCCAGAAAACGTTTAAAATATTAATTTTGTTTAGGGTCTAACAGAATTTTATTTGAGAACATTTGGCAATTTTATCAGAATGAAAAGTGTATTTTGGTTAAATTGTATTCAGAACATTTTCTATGCAAATATTACCTTACAAGACTTTCCAACTAACGGACCAACCGTCCTTTCCCCCCTGCTTTTTTACTCTTTGTTTTTACCCAAGTTAGGTTGGCAGGATTGTAGTGTCATTGAAAAACAAGTTATAACCTTGATAGATGTAGTTTCTTGTTTGTGTAGCAACTATGATTATGAAGCACAATCAGTCATTGAGTATTTTAGGCTTTTATTTGAAAAATGTAAAAAGATTTTTCAAAATGCAGTCCTTACACTCATTCTGAACAGTAGCAATATCAGAATAAACCATCAACAGTTCTATATGCAACTTGTAACAAGTGTTTAATTTAAGAAAGCAAGTTTATTTATGATACTGCCACTGCACTTGGTAGACAATCATATGCTATGGATGGATACTAACTATATAGTCGTAAAGATTGGTTTCGAAAAATTGCATTGTAAAAACTATTTCTTAACAAATAAATTATTGCAAGTGGTTTAAAATAAATAAACAATTGAAATGTAACATATTTTGACAGTTTTCCTAATAATAATTGATGGTAGAAATTAACTGCATTTTAGCCTCTTCCCTCAACAGTAATATCCTACATATTTTATGTATTAACATAAGTTTTTCACACAAATATGTTAAAAATGTTTCCCAAACAAGTTTTAAATAATCAAAAATACTTGCTGAGGGACATTGTTGTAATCCCAAGTACACTTTTTGTGCTATAAATGAGCTATGTCAGTATTTTTGAATAGTCAATTCCAACATTTTTTAAATGCAAACTGCATTTATCCACTAGCCGAAAAAAACTTTTTGAAAGACTTTCAAAATTAAGATGTAGCACGAGATTCAGGCACTTTTTTATACAAATAATATCGATACTTGTGAGCTACTTCTGTATCAGTATTTTTGACAAATTGTTTGTTTGTTAGTTAGTTAATGTTTAAGAACACTGTAAAGAGGTAAAGAGAAGTTATGAAGATAATTCTATTAAGATGACTCTTTTGGGAATTCCACATCTTGAAAATCGTAATGTTATTCCTATGGAAAACATTCGCAAGTCAATTACCCCCACAATTTTAATAAAAGGTTACTAGTTTTTTTTATCCTTGTAAAGAACGAAAGGAGTAGATTTCAAAAAACTAATTTGTTTTGTGAAAATCACATGTTTAGTATTTTTAATATTTTTTTTAAGGTTGAACTTAATGCGTACTTCATTTTTTACTAACTTCAAAAAATTATTAAAAATACTAAATGTGTGATTTTCACAAAACAAATTAGTTTTATGAAATCTCCTCCTTTCGTTCTTTACAATGATACAATAAACCAGTAACCTTTTATTAAAATTGTGGCGGTAATTGACTTGCGAATGTTTTCTATAGGAATAACATTCATTACGATTTCCAAGATGTGGAATTCACAAGAGAGTCCTCTCACGGTCTACAAATGTAGGCCACTGGAGTGAAGAGGCTAAAAAATTTAATTAAAAACCCAAGTAAACAAAAAGTCAAATTCATAACTCAAAATAAATAAATCACAACCCAGGACAAAATCCAACTTTTTTAAATTGTAAAGAATTATAGTAATTTTATGATACACACAGCACTTTAAACGTTAAAGCATCAGAAATGCTTTGATATTATTTCAAATCTATAATTTTCTAGAAATAAATAAAATGTAATCATATGAAATATTTCATTGTACATCTTCACAAATGAATTGTAGCTTTTCGTTGCTGACAGTTACATCACATAAGTTTGCATAGTTCTTGCTTCCCAAATGGTTATTCTTAGTCATAGTGTATAGCAGAATACATCATTATCCATGTAACCTTTAAAAAAATAGTAGCATATAAATGTTTCATGTGTTATTTAATATTGTAATATAAGGAATCTCTTATGCATTTTGAAATTTAAAAGGAGATTTAAGTTTGCATAAAAATATTTTAACAATATCAAACAGAAATTTTGCATTAATTTTTTTATAAGGTAGCAATATTTTTTCCCATACTTATATTAAAATATGATGACCCAAATCTTTTATTTAATGATCTAATTAAATGAAGTATTAATAAACTTGTTAATTCTTCAGAAAATATTTTAGGGACCAGGCAATATATTTTAGTTGTTTCCAACTACACAAATTACATTAAAAGCCAATAGATAAGAATCAATATTGCTTACTAAATGCATAAATTATGTTAAATTAAAACAATTAAAATAAAAGTATACTGAAAAATAAAAGTTGCATAGAATTCTCAATAGTTAATAAAGCCCAATAAATTATAATACAGTAGAACCTCGATACAGCGACCGCTCTCGGGACCAACAACTTACGGTCGTTATATCGAAGGGACGTTATAAAGAATTTTAATAAAAAACTTACAAACTGAGAATAAACTTATACATACCTATAGAAATGATTAATTTGCATTTACACTTATTGTGCAGATAAAATTGAAGCAATTGAAGATTGTTTCAAAGTTATAACAAAGTTCTTAATTATGGCAGAGTTCTTAAATATTTGTTAATAAATATTTCACATGAAAGATCCAATTATTTGTCATAAAATCCTGTTTTAAAATAAAATGTTTAACTACTACTATTACATATATATTCCGGCTTGTAAGCTTGATCAGAGACCCGCTTATGAAGCCTTCGTCAAGTAAGAGAGACACAGAAGGAATTTTTACTGTCACAGAGAAAGGAATATAGGCCCTGTTATTCTTTGTAGAAAATTCGAGGCATTGCTCTCTTTAACAGTAGCGACAACACATAACATTTCACATTGATAGAAATTTAGCTCCGTTTTTATAAGAGCCATATTGTAGACATGCAAATTATACGAGGTCAGTTAGTTCAATGGTCAAATGTGGTGCCGTATTTTCTTCAGCTATGTTCAACAACCAATTATCACAGAATGTGTGAAAAATTAAGCTGACCTTGGCTTGCTTTGCAACACTGCGTCCCCTGCGAATTCCCGGAATCGTCTCTGCCCTATTCACCTATTCATCCATTGTTCGACCCCTTTCCTTGCTTGAGGAGGGGTTTCTTCATTGTGCTCAAACAAAAGCAAACACTCACACACACAGATTCTACTCATTCATACACTTCCACAAGTTGAAATTTTGAAGCAAATACGAAAATGGCTTCTGGTAGCAATGTGTTTTCTTAAATGTCTAACAAATATTCGGTCGCAATATCGAGGATTTGCTAGGTTTTTCGGTCGCAAAAAAGAGGGTTTTTTAACACTATTCCTATGGTAAAATGATTGGGACTTTCCGAAGCGGTCTTTATAACGAAGGGGTCGCTAAATCGTGGGGTCGCAAAATCGAGGTTCTACTGTAGTTAATAATGCACAACATATTCCGATTTAAACCCCTCAAAAACTTATTTTTGTTACCCTCAATTAAATTTCATAACTTAATTACCTTTCAAATACTCTTAATATCACTTAGCACTATAACATCCCAAACACACCCTGTCATCTCCAGCTCAAGATGACCAAAATTCCCTCTAAAAATGCTTAACATTTGAAGATTCACTTTAACTATGTTTCCCTGTCGGCTTATTTTACATGCTTAAAGCACAATAATTTATAATAGTTAATAAAGCAAACCTACTAGAAAACTTGCAAATGAAGTCATGAAGCCTTCTTTTATAAGTTCCCAAATTCCACCAAATTCTTCATCGTCCACTTTTTGGAACACTGATGTGTAAGTATACAGAACGAGGGCATTTAATAAGCAAAAACTGAAAATAAAAGATAATAAGTATAAGTATTTTTAATGACCTTGTTAATTTTTCAATAGTGCAGCTATCTTGAAAACCAAATTTGGCTAAATGAGTTATTGTGTCATAACCAGGGCCTGCTTTTTCCAGGCCCAGATCTCAAATGTTAGGTTTATTTTCATGTTAAATTTTGTTCACGGGTATTCAATAAGCAAAAACTGAAAGTAAAAATAATATTAATAAGCATTTTTAGTGACTTTATTAATTTTTCAATAGGTAGTGCAGCTGTCTGGAAAACCAAATTTGGCTAAATGAGATTGTGCCATATAACCAGGACCTTCTCTTTCAAAAGGCCCGGGTCTAGGGCTCTGAAACGTTAGGGACCCCCGCAAATGTTAGGTTTATTTTCGTGTTAAATAATGTTTCTTTCTAAAATTTCAGCAACTTTTCTCATTTTATGGCTTTGCATTATTTTTAAAGCTCGGAAATAAAGCATGAAATTGAGTTAAGCAAAATTTAGTTAAATTAATGATTATTTTCAACTTTCTAAGCTTTTGATTTTAAATCCGACGTAGGCTGTCATACGCAATATTTTCCTCAAGAGAGCTTCTCAAAATTTTATGTGCGTAGTATTATCGCAGATCAGGCCCTGCTCATAATGTTAAATGCCTCTGTACATAAATTACCATACATTTGACAATTTGTATAAACTATATTTAAACGCAAAGTTACCTTGCACAGAAGTCCCGACTACGGGCGGAGCTATAAAACGCATGAAGCAATCAGATGAAGAGAAAATTTCAGCTGTCTCATTTTGTCCTCATCTGATTGCTCTGTGCGTTTTATAGCTCCGCCCCGTGGCACTGTGCAAGACAACTTTGTGTTTAACTTTACAAAGCTACACTTATTTTTAACTACACCAAAACCGAGCTTAAGTTTGCAGCAGAGAAATGTACTAGGCGGAAGAATCTGTGTAAACAACTATGCTGGCACTAAAATTTTGGCTGCTCCTTCGACCCTGATATTCGTGCGCCCTTTTACGTCAAAATCGAAGGAAAAAAATAATTAAAATAACACTCTAACTGAAGACTGAAGCTAAACTAATAAAAATAATAAATTTATGTCTTGAAATAACAAATAAATTTGTTTATTGAATGTGAAATACCTTTTTGTATTCGATTCTCGCACTCAAAAATGAGAACTATTTACCCTTTTTCTCGTAGACCATTTGTATACTGCAAACCTAAGGTCGGTTTTGGTGTACACAGTAATGTCAATTCATAAAATTTTCTGCGCAAGCAAAGTATTACCCATTATCGCATTACTTACAGGGCTAATCCTATGAAACCCTTGAGAGGAATCAGTCCCCATCCCAAACCCAGGATAACCCCAAGAATTTGGCGGGCCCAATAGACGACATCTAGGAATTCATCCTAAAAAATATAAACACATTAAATTATTATTTTCAATTATATGTGTCATCTAAGGTGACCAGACGTACTACATTTCGCAGTACAGTACTACTTTTTAAGTTTTTAAATTGCCTGCTACAAAGAGTCTTTCAATGTGTCAAATGTCCTAGTTTTGTCCTGAATGTTTTGTGCAGAGTGTCTTACATTTTGCTTCATCAGAACCATAAACATTTTCGTTGTTGACAAATCTTAACACAATTACAATAAAGTGAGAGAAATATATCGTTATATATTTTAATTCTTATAATCAATCAGTAGTCTCTCATTAATGGCAGGCAAGAGCTTTCTAAAGACAAGCAAGTTGTGATTTATTTATTATAAGTTACGAGTTTGACTTTTTAGTCACTTATTTTATAAAGCTCTTGCCTAAAAAGTTATTGAATAATTGATCCGATTAAATTTTTTATTTGTTATAAACTGTGTGTAAGTGGTTTACAACATATACCAAGACTTGAGTTTATAACAGACAAACTACAATAATACTATAAGATCAACGTGATGACATGGAATAATCCTTTTTTTATTATTATTAAACACTACTGCATAGATGTTGAAACTATTTGATCACCCTAAGTGACCATGATTAGATTCTATGATAAGTTTTATTACTGCAACTTAAATACTGATTAAAATGAATTCGATGTACATAATAAAAGGAAAATATAATCTTTTGAACAAATTTTTGCATATCAATTGAAAACAAATGAATGTGCACATTAGTAATTTATTTTGCACATCGACATCAATGTCTCCGTAAATATTATACCTTATCTGGCCAACTAGAATTTGGGGTAAAAGTGCGAACCCAAACAGAGGGCAACACCGATTTAACAGTTCCATTCCTTTCGGATTTTTTCTTTTGAATCATTACTTTGTGATAATTTTGACAATTGGTGTTACATTACTATTTCTGCCAACTTGTAAGACGACGGTGACGGGACACTTCTTCTTAAATGGATTGAGGCTAAAAAAAAATAATAAGACTGCCGGTAGTTCACGAGCAGCTGCTCTGGACCGAAGGAGCTAACATTTTGCATTTAAAAACTAAACAAATCTTGCTGTCTGCCATTTTGGCGCAGTTATCTCTAGAAATATATCCGTCATCATTTTTCTTTTATATTGACTCTAATGGAAGATTTAATTATATTATGTTTCCCCCTGGCCTGGAGCTTTCTCCCCCGCACCAAGCTACCTTCTTTCAAATAAATTGGAACGTGTTCGTATTGATGCAATAATTAAGCCACATAGCTAGCTAATAACATCTTTATTTATGCAGGGCGTACTTTCAAACTCGTTTTGGCGACATTTTATTTTTTAAAAAGCATAAATCTTAAATGCATTCCGCAACCTCCCAAATGTATCCCGCAACCAAAAATCTGAGAAAGTTGAATGTCCAATGAATGTTTAAGGGGTCATAGGAGTCTTAAAAATGTGCAAAAAAGGTACTACAAAGCATAGTTTGATCTTTTATGTAATTTTTAAACTACTCAATATATAAGTTTAATTTTTTTTAATATGTAATTCTATAAGATTCATTTAATATAAAACAAAGTTTAAAATTTATGAAACTTTAGCCAAAACTAAAATAAATGATATTAAACATAAAGCTAATTGCACATTGGGATTAGGCTTGCACGACAAATTTTGAGGACCAAAATGAAAAAAAATGACCAAGAAAGTGACTTTATATTGTACAAATATGTACAAACAAAGACTTATACCTAAATTCTCAGCTCAATTTTAATTAGAAATTATTTAAGAACTTTTTTTCTAAAAAAATCAATAAAAATTTTAAAATTTTGATTAAAAATTTTTTTAAAAAATAATTTTTAAATTAAAATTTAGCTGAGAATTTAGGTATAAGTCTTTGTTTAGGTATAAGTCTTTGTACATATTTGTACAATATAAAGTCATTTCCTTGGTCATTTTTTCAATTTTGTCCTCAAAATTTGAGGCGCAAGCCTAATCCCAATGTGTTCAAATAGCTTTATGCGCAATATCATTTATTTTAGTTTTGGCTAAAGTTTCATAAATTTTAAAATTTGTTTAATATTAAATAAATCTTATAGAACTACATATAAAAAATTATACTTATATATTGAGTAGTTAAAAAATTACATGAAAGATCAAACTATGCTTTGCAGTACCTTCTTTGCACATTTTTAAGACTCCTATGACCCTTTAAAACAAAATATGTTTTAACAACTAACAACAACAAAAAAGAAAACCACTGAATATTTGCAACCATAGCAAGCAACAAACTACAGGAAAAATCTACTACATCGACCCAGTGACGCAATTTCCGTATATTGGTTTTACCAGTTTTTCTCCTACGGTGCAGAGCAGTTGCTCTGGATTTACTCTAAATGAAAAAATAAACCAAAACAATTATATAGTGGATACAGTTAAAGAAACGAAATTGAAAGCAGAACTATTTTTTAGCAGAATGAATGATAATTTTGATTGATATATGTTTTATTTGATTGATATATGTATCTATTTGAAGATTCTTCTTTTACAATGTTTTGGATGCAATTTTTTTCAAAATTCAAAGGTCTTTGAATAGTGCTTTTTAATTTTTACCCATATTTCGATGGCGAGGACTAACTCGGAGCTTTTTATCTGTCATCATTATCTGCTGTTGAGAAGGATCGCATACTATTTATGCAATGTTTTACAGAGTTGCATGTTGTCTACCCAATGAGTTTAATATGAATTTAAGTAATATACAATGAGAATGATGCGAAAAATTCTAAAATTAAAACTGAGCAAGTGGTTTGCTGACGTTTTAAATGTACAGTTGGAGTATTAACTCTACTCCAGGTACAGCTTTATGTGAAACGATATTTTAAGCAGTTGAATATAATAACTCGATCCCCTGTAACAAAAACGTTTGGAAAAGTCATTTGTCATAACGTTTTAAAAACAAAACGAAAATAGGCGGTGGCGTGCGGCATTCGGCTGAAGTTTTCAGAACACGGTCACAGTTTGACGTATTTTAAAAAAGAAATCCAATCAGAAACGGGATCTGTGTGCTGTGGTGTGGTGTGTGTTGACTTCGAGCTGTGAATGCTCGCGTTTTGCTCCTTATATTTTGTTGGAGTTCAGTGTTGAAGATCACATTTTGTGATTCAATATGAGTTCAAAAAGATGTTCGCGTTGTGAAAAGACTGTCTATCCTCTGGAAGAATTAAAATGTCTTGATAAGGTAAGGACAAATATTTAGGCTTAGCTAACTTCTATAGATCAACGAAACTTGATATTTGTCCTAAATACTTTGAGTGGCTGTTATTAAGTGTTAACCTTGTAAGGGAATGCTTAACATTTCCTAAATGAGAATAAAATTGTAAATTGCTTTAAATTATTCCTAATCAATGTAAACTATTTATAATATTTTTCACTCCATTGCCGGATTATGAATGTCACTAACTAGTATATGTTAGTTTACTATGACTTCAAACTTTTACGATGTCCTATTTATTTTTATAAATTCCTTCAATCAAATCTTCGTCATTAGCAACATTCAGATCGCATTACATATTACTGAAATACATAAAATGTACTTTTTTACGATTCATCACATACTTCGGGTTTGTTTTTGTATCCTGACATTTTTCTTTTGACAGTTCATTCGGAAGGAATTTCTTATTTGATCAATATTTCTTGTTGTCAATCAATAAATTTCTTTTGATCGGTCCCTTTTTATTTTTAACATGGTGCTCTTCATGACAAATTTCGAAAGTTTTTGTTTTCACTCTATCTAAATTCTTTCATTTTTTTGTAATTTAAACATGTTTAAAATAATGTATCTTAATAAAGCTAATGTGTATTTCAGGAGATAAAGCTTTTTACAAAAAATCTAATAGATAGAGGATAAGATAGTAATGAGTTCCTTATCTCCAATGTAAACATTGTCTTTCTATTCTAACCCTTTACCTACAACAAATGCATGTTGCTACTTGTCATTAGGTACATATTACAACATAGTTACAAAACTTAATTTCTTTCAAATGTTGTAAATTCTTAGTTTTCTTTGAGAATAAATGGAATATAAAAAACTCAACACATTTGTTGAATCTAGAAATACTTGTATTTATTGTGATAAAAAATAACACAATATTAAAAATACTGTTTAACCCTCTAATGCATACTGTTACCGTTTGGTGACAAGTAACATAATCCACTTTATTCTATTAAATTAGAGCTCCTCCTAGACAAATCTGTTTTTTTTTTCATCTATTACATTTCATTTTAAAGTTTTAGTTACTAATAATCCTCATAGATGACAGTAGTAAAAGTGTATTCAAGATTAAAGAGTGAGGTTATTAACTTTTGTGAAATTACGTTTTTGGCAGTATTCAAAGAATAATAATATTAGCACTAAATACTGATGAATTGTTTTGAAAAATTAATCATAGTTAAAATTGGTTATTTTGAAATATTTTTAGTAGTTTTCTAGTCATTGTTATCAAAATTGGAATTTTGCAGTTGGGTTTTTGTCATATGGAAAAAAAATTAAAAATTAAAATTATTTGAATTCTAATGTAGTTAATTTATTTTTAGTATTTTTCAGATAATGTGTGAGTATTAAAGAGACATATATATATTTTTGGGATGAAAATAAAAATTCATGCATCAGAGGGTTACGCAGATTTTTAGTAGTCAATTAGAAACAGCAATATAGGGAAGTCTGGTTTTGATTTGGGTTCATTCCTAGTATAGTTTATTACTTTCCGCATCAGTTGTAGTTCTTAATACATATATTGATATTGTACAAATTGCCGAGATTGCATGTTTCAATGGGTGTACTTCCAGAACAAATTATGCATATTGTCTTTTGGTAACAATATTTTGGAATGTTACAGAGGGGTACAATAAATTAACTTAATTTGGCAATTTCAATTATGTTTTCAAGCAGCACAAAGTTGGTTAACCTTCCAGTTCTTTCAACATTAATACAGCTTGACCGTTATGCAACCATTATTTTTCAACTATCAGTTTTACAAAGTTAGAAAATTTAGTTGGCAAATACTTGATTTTTTTTTACATATTGGGAAAAGGAATTCTAAAGATGATTCTGGAAACTGTGAGGAATATTTGCAAATTCAAGTAATGATAACATAAGTTAATGTTATGTAAAAGTCCACTCCTGGTTGTTACCAATATTACAATTGAGTCTCTCTTTTTATCTGAAAGGTACAGGACCAAATTTGTTAGTATGTGTTTATTTTTTGTGTATTTATTTATGCTTATACATTTATTTCATATTTTAGCAAAAAAAATCCTGAGCCTTTCGGTTAAGCGGAATTAAGGATAACCAGGATTCGAATAAACGGGACTCTAATAAATATTTTTTTTAGACATTTTATTAAAGTATTCCCTTAGTCATAAATGCATTCGAAAATTCCTGGCATGTCAAAACTTTTAGGACTACTGTCTTGCCTATACAAAAAGAATTTTGAAAAAATCTTATTTTTAAATTTTAAATATATACTAAAATTTAACATTTTATTTTTTATAGTTTTGGCATAAGCAATGCTTCAAGTGCCAAGAATGTGGAATGACGCTAAATATGAAAACTTACAAAGGATACAACAAACAGCCATATTGTAATGCGTAAGTAACTATTTGTAATTTATTTGAAAATAAAATTTATATAAGTCTGACAATTCATTTTTTAATATTAGTTTCAGCAAAACATCAAATATCAACAAAAAAATTTAATAAGAATCAAGCACAAGATATTGAAGACTTCTGAAATGCTATTTGCTTGTTTGGTGCTTTTAAAAAATGTGTTGTAAATATGTTTAATCTCTAACATTGATACGATGCTAAATTCCAGATTACCTTATTTATTTTAATGATAATTGTTGTGCAACAACTGCCTATAAGTCAGCGACCTTTTGTAATAAAAAAAGGCTGGATTTTTAGGAATTTGGCAATATTGAGTACAATAGATGTTTAGGGAGGTCAGGCAAAAATTTAGAATCATTTTAAATTTTGCATTTTTTTGATTAAAACTTTAATACATTATAAAAAGATCTTTTTAAAGGTATTTTGCGTTACAAATAACTAATAAAAGTTTAATTAAAAAGCTCCCAAAAGACAATGAAATAGTTTTTTTTCTCCCTTCTTAAGTTCAGTGTTGTTCAATGTTTTGGTGATTTTTTGGAGGAATATGGCCACAAAGATGGCTAGTTTAATGCCAGGATTTTTTAATCTAAATAAAAGTAATTATATTTGAAGCTTAAAACCTATGTAACAATATCAATTGGAGCATACTTACCAATTGTTTAGTAGGAACCTCTTCCATATCCAGGGTGCGGAATTAAGAAAATTTTACACTAGCCAACCGGTCTAGTTGGAACTTGAAAGTACCAGACAACGAAAAATTTTGCAAGACCAAAAAAATTAAGTCAATTTTACTATCTAAAATTTAATTTATTAACTAATTTTTACAGCAACACTAGTTAATCAGTTGTGTGACTCTTCTGTGAAAGTACTGTTACTATCACTTTCATTTAATGCAGACTCTTCTGCAGAAGTACTATCATGGTTAGATTCAAAAGCGCCTCTACGTAAATATGGCTTTCTGTTTGGCCTTCTTTTTCTTTTTTTTATCACTTTTCCAAAATTGAAAGGCTTGCTCTTGATCAAATCATTTCGGGAGAGTGAAGTCTAATTTGCATCAATAAGGTGATGATTTGGGTCAAAATTTGTCAGTCAAAAGTTTGGTGGTCAAAATTTTTGCTAGACTGGCGGTCTAGTAAGTTGGAATTTTTTATCGGCCTTTCCGAAAAAACATCGGCATTGTCTAAAGGTCTAGCGCTAATTTCGCACCCTGCATATCCATAGTATATTTATGGCTGTAGGTGCGAGTAAAATTCAGTCAAAATTGTTGTAAAACTGCCCCCAAATTTCACTTTTTTTAAATTTCAATAATTTTTTCATTGTTATTTTTTTATCCCAGAATTTTTTTATGTTAAATATTACACGAAAATGTCACTTTTGCCTTTAACATGGCCAAATGGGCAGAGTATGTCATACTTTACTTCCATTCCGCCCTCTGCATCCTTTTGAAATTGGTGGGTGTATCAAAATTTTTTTTTTTAATCACGATAACTAGTAGTATTCTATAGGAAAGGAGTGCCATCTAGTGTTGTGTGTTATTTGAGGTTGCGGTTTTGGTGAACCTCCGTAGGGAGTTAAGTTTATTACCAGCGAGTGCACAACTGTTTTTGACTGTGCATCATAGTAGGAGCATCATTGGAGTGAGTGATAATCATATCCAGGTTAACTGTTTAATGTTGGTTGGTTTGCTAGCTGGATTGTAGCTCCACGCAAGAGTGTTTAATGTTCCAATGATATTGCTACAACCCATATCCACCAAAGAGTACCTTAAGCAGGGTTGCCACGGTTCTTGAAAGTGATTGAAAAAAACTTTGATTTTCAAGTGCTTAAAAGTGCTGGAAAAACATTATCAACCATGAAAAGTCCTTAATTTTTTGACTTTAATACTTTCAATGTGAATCAGTACCTATTTCACTTTTAGATTCATTGTTTATGTATTCAAGAAGGCAAAGTATGTGATTTTGATGGTATTTTTAATAACTAAAAGGTTATTTTATAACACATACATGGTTCATTTGAAAGTTAAAGAGCTCTTATTTGTTAAATAAATAAATTTTAAAAACTATCATAAAATTTAGTTGCTACATGTTCGAATATACAGTCCTTGAAAATGGAAATATATCCTTGAAAAGTCCTTAAATAGTCCTTGAATTTTTTTTTTACCAGAAAGTGTGGCAACCCTGCTTAAGGTATAGACCAAGCTACTTCGGCTTGTGAACTACGATATTTGTTAAAATCTAGATTACTACAATACATAAGAAATGAGCACCATCTAGCTTTGGATGTTATTTGAGGTTGTGCGTTTGTGAATCACACACCTGCATCACTGCATGTGTCCCATGGGTTTCCGATGAAAGGTATAAGTACATATAGAGACTCAATTTTGATGTACTTGTAAATTTGATATCCTAGTAAATGTAAAAGATTATTTAAATTATTTATCTAGCAATATAAAATGTTGCATCTTTTTACTTAAAAACAATATCTAAATGGAATTTATTTTAAATAAAACTTTTCTTTGTATCTCTTACCATTACATTTCATTTAGTCTAGTTAGTTTAATGTTAATGAATGAAATACACTTATTTTAAATTGGTGAAGAAATTTCATCATATGAATTATATAAATCAGTAGTGTGATCAGAAACTAGTGCTAATGAAATAGAACTAGTCAAGCAGACTGTTATTTATGATATAAACATTGTTAAAAATAAATTCTGAAATTTGAATCAACAACTACCATTGGCAGCACTTGCATGATGCATTGCAAGTTTTTTTTAATTTGAGTAGTTTATAGTAGCTGCATAGAAAGAAGTCATTTAGGAATGCACCGTACATAAAATTTGGCCAAAGTCTTAGCCGAATATTTTGCCTACACAAACTAATTTTTTATTTTTTGTCAGATCTCGGTAAATTGTATTTATTATTCAACAATTTCAACTCAACATAAACATATAAGCGCACAATCGCTCAATAATTTTAATACAATTTAACTATTAAATTTTTAATTGAAGCAACACCTAAGCCTTTTAGAAAGTGTATCATTTAGTGAAAAAATTACAATTGTGATTAAAAAAAGTATTTATTGTTTTTTTAAAGCCCTCACTATTACTGTTCCCTTAAATAGACATATTTATTTAACACAACTTGTAAAGCTTAATTTTACCGTTATAAATAACAAAAACTTAAGAATTTGAGTCTATCAAAAAAGAAAAGTCTTGTTTGAGAATTTTTCAAGGTTTCAGAGGATAACAAGGAGAAATTGGAAAAAATTTAAATATCATTATTCTGCTGACTATTCGGCCGAATAGTGAAGCTATTCGGCCAAACCGAGTATTGGGTGCATCCCTACTATGCATGAATAATTTTGACCAATACATACAGACAGTGAAAAAATAGTATTATAATGGTATAAAAATGTATATCTGAGAAATATTTATAACAAATATAATATTACTTTATTGTACTATAAATAATAAAAATATAGATTTATGTAGGTATGTTGGCTTTAAAACTGGGATGGAGGAGCTTTTTATTTATTGGATTTGACCAAATAAATTAAGTACTATATAAAAGTTATTATAAGAAAAGAAACATAATAAAACCTACTTTGAAACCTAAGACTAGGATTGTTAATAAAATACTAGTAAAGAAAAGCAACACCCACATGCCCCACTTCAAATTACTGCATACAAAAAAAAAATGATTGTTATTAAAAGCAGTGGTTGTGTGGGAAAGGAGGGGGGGGGGGGGGGACATAACTTAATAACGTAATTAATTATTAATTATGCAACATTCAAAATGGTGACTTCAAAATTATCTGAATATTTTCAAACTCTTAAGCATTCATTGAACTGCTAAAAGAGTTTCATGGATTAAGATTATTACGAAGGAAGCTAATAACACCCATGTTTCCCCTTTTTCTTTCTTTTTTTTTTTCACTTTCGTCCAGCAGTAGAATTGCCTCTTCCATGCAATATCACTTTAACATATAACTAAAAAAAATAACTAAAACTTTGGTTAAGACTATTAAGAGTTAATATGTTTTGTTAGTATATTTTATTGTATAATTTTCAAAAGGAAATACTATGTAAAAAAAAATTGCCAAATGAGAGTTAGCGTGATAGCGGTCTGCAAGGGGATTGTAATTTGCAAAAAATTGTAACAGGCATAGAGATTAGAATGTAACAATACCTTTTGGCTTTTTATTCAAAGTTATTTTCACATTTTATGATGAATAGTAGGATATCAGAATCCATATTGAGCCCCCATGTCCTTTCTTTTTGACTCTTTTTCGTCATTTGTAAACTTCAGGTATTCTTTTTGGCTTCTTAAAGAAATACATGAAAGTATTGTAATTTAAAAATGTATTGTGAATAAATAGTTTAATGAGTAATCTTTCCTTTCTGAACTTCAAATAAAATGAAGTTTTTATTTTCACTTTTTTGAATGTAACAAGCATTAACATAAAGTGACATCAACAGTTGTGTTTTAGTTTTTACTCTTGACATAATAAATTAAATTTTTGGATGCACCTTAAATGTTAGTACCAAGAGTGGGAGTTCCTAGCTATGCTGTTGCAAAAAAAAAAAAAAAAAAAAGACTTAAAAACAGGGTTGGAAAAAAACCCAAAATACCCGGTTTTTTGGTTTAAATCAGGTTTTTTTTAAAAAAAACTTTTCTGGCATTTAACTAGTTTGTGTATTTGCAGGACTCTAATGATGTTCAAACTTACAAACTTTATTTTATGGTTTACTTCACAAGATCCCCATATATAATATATATATAAATTTCATATTTTATTAATACTATAAAACTAATTTTTGGGCATAATATACTCCAATTAGTTCAATTTTCTCATAGTCATACTTAACAGCCGTTAAAATTTGTAATGGATGTCAATTAAACCATTCATAGTATTATAACCTTAATTTTAATAACTGAATATGATTTAATAACTGAATATGATCAAGGACCACTACAATTCAACATTTTAAACAAAAAATTTGCAGCTTTTTCGATCCCAGGCTTATTATGTTTTTTTTTTTTTTTTTTTTTTTTTTTTTTTTTTTTTTGTCACTACAAGCTCTAGCAGAATATTTCATAACAATAGTAACACCAAAGAGTTATTAGGGAATCTGTATTTTGCATGTTCTAATGCTTCTGCAAAAAAAAATTGGGAAAAACCCTTTTTTTTTTTTGGAAAAAACCATTTGGTTTAAACCATGGTTTCAACCATGCCAACCCTGCTTAAAAATAACGAAGTTATTACTTATCATCAGCAGAGGGAGCTAAATGCATATTAATTGCTATTTAAAGTGCTTCTTTTTGATCAGTAAATGTTGGGAATGGCCGTCAGTCCAAACAATGTTTTTCTATGTTTCAGTTTGACTAATTGAACCTTAATACGCCATTTGTTATCTATTCTCTTTATTGTAGTTCTCCGTCCGTGCTATTCAGCATCCAGTTAAAATTAATAATGACGCCTGAAGTAAATTTCATCAGCCTACTACGCGCTTTTTCCCAGAAGTTGTCAGGACCTTTATTCTTGCTAGGCGATAGTCTTTATCGGATGATGTCCTAATTTTTTGTACGATGTTAACTACCCTTCGCTAAATTAATCATCTTTAAGATAAGTTGTCAATAGCTCGATCGTGCTACCTGTTAATTAAGATTTAACGGTTCAATGGTTGAGTAAGGTAACCTAGAGTCTAGAGAAGGAAGCTCCAAAAAACCTCTTGTATATATTTGTGTTTTGTCGCGTCACCTTTCTATTTTTTGTCACGTTTTATCGGTTCCTAACTTAGAAGTAGGGTTTCCCACTTCGTATTGCATAAATCTAGTCTCTACCCACGTTTGACATATAACAGCTTTTTAGTTGCTGTATCCTTAGTTGGTGGCGACGAAATAAGTTTCGAATTACTAAGACAACTGTTTGGTAATTTATTGTTGTGGTCAGGTCTCTGGTTAGAAGTTGCAATTAAAAACAGTTTAGTAAAACCGCAAGAAAGAAATACTTTTCGGGCAACTAAATTTTAAAAGTGACTTATCTCTCTCGTGAAATCAGTTAATCAGTTTGAATGATGTTCGAAATTATACCGGGGTTGAAGGACTCGATCAGTCAATCGCTCAATTTAAATATATTTAAGCCATATTTATCATTATTTGTTTATTGATTTTGAAAATGCACACTCTAGAGATTAAAAAAATCAACTATGAAGCAAGAAAATTAAATGATTATGAATTTTAAATGCTAACAAAGCTGTGTGCAAGAAGTTGATTTACGGGCCTTTCGTTTCGTTTTCAAGGTTACTTGGATTAGCGACATAATTAATTCTAAACTCTCAAACTTTGAACGTTTCATAATATTTTAACTGAATTTATTTGAATAGTTAAAAAGAAGAGTGTAATGGATTTTTTTTTTTTTTGTTCTTTACAATTTTACTTATCATGATCCAGGTCAACCTGTAGTTGATAAAACTTATCCTTTCCTTTATATATTTGTTTTGTAATACGATGTTCTGTTCTTCTTTTGATATTTTTAAATACAATTTTAAGAAACAAAAACAAGCAACAAAATGATGTACAAAAAGATTTAATAGATTTAACAGAGCAGAAAAATCAGATGAAACCGTGGAAGATCCATCAACGTCAACGAATTATTAGAGGTGAAGAAACTTAACCGTTTTTTTTTTCTTCCCACGTGCATTACCGTACTTCCGCAGATGATTAAGTTGATGCAAAATCTACAATGCATTAAAGCAGAACTAAAGACATGAATTAGTTACACAATGAAAGGATTAAGAAAATAAAACTGGATACACTTTTACTTTTTTTTTCAATTTTACGCACCACATTTAGAGTTACGAACTTTAATTTTAAGAGGTGTGGGTTAAATATGTTTTCATTTCTCGGTTAGTTCTTGATTAATATGTGTTTGTGAAATATAATTTTTAAAATATGTGTTCTCAGGAGATAAACTTAGAACAACGGAAGCACGCGTGATCTGTAGGTACGCGATAATTCATTAGGTGTGCTTAATGTACACGAGCAATAAAACGGTCTTTCCGTAATCTGTTTGGGAATTAGTTAGCAACTTTATTGGGTCTAAGACAAGTTAAAATTTATAAAGAGGGTTATATTACAAAAAATTAAAATTCATATTGTATTAATTTTTAAACAGCACCGCTCCGTCACTGCTCGCTTGCCAAACGCTATCGCTATATTATCGCCGACAGTCAGTGTACAACGTACATCCATAAATCAATTTCTTCCATGATGTAACTGAGTAAAATATCTGTGTGTGTGTTTGGTTATGTGAATAGAAAATGAAGTTTTTAAATTGCTAAGAATTTTTTTTCGAAAATATCGGCTGCTTTTGTAAAATTTTCTACATTTTAATTTTACGATTTTTTTAATTATTTAAGTTTAATTATATTTTTTTTATGACAAGATTGTAAATAATTAATGACTATACTTGTCATTTCAAAGATTAATTTTGTATGTTTTATTTGATCTATCTTACATAATGCATATTTTACAGCCTAATGAATCAGTGTTTAATAAAAATACAAATAAAAAAAAGCTATCAAATGAAAATAAAATTTATGCTATAATAATAAATGTTCTTAACAGTATCAAAATACCATAACTTAAAAGCATTTTGTTAACTGTATAATATCATAGGTAATAATTTACTCCTAAACTATGCAATAGATAAATGCTTTTTAAAATTATTTTTAGTGTTTCTAACAAAAACTTAAATATTACTAGGCTATTCTTTTATAATTCTTAGTTGTTGGTTTTCTTTTGCAGCCATTGCCCGCAAGCCAAACATACTGCAGTAGCAGATACACCAGAAATTAGAAGGCTGGCAGAAAATACTAAACTTCAAAGTAATGTAAGTGCTGTCCATAAATAATAAGTACAAGCACAAAGGTTCTATGTTTTAATAAATTTTAGTTTATTGACTTTTAAAACATGTATTTTCTTTGCTCTGCTAGCAAAATATGCAAATTTATTTTCGATATATATATTGTAATCATGAAAGTGATATTTGTTTTATATAAAGATAGGATAATAAAGTGCACAGTTTATTTTCAAAATATGTATAAATTAAGTTAAATTTTTAAACAGTTATTTTCTCTTTAACATGCTTTAACAAAACTAGGTTAGATAGTAACTGGTTTTCCTTGCACATATGCCTAATTCTTACTAGATTTGTCTGTTAAAATAACCCTTTTTGTTTAAAAGTGTACATTATTAAAGAATTTCATTATCAGGAAATCAGGGATCAACCTGGGTCAAAAAATGCTGTAGCAAAAATGCTAAAATGTAAAAAAAAGTTGTAGCAAAATGCTAAAGAAAAATTAATTGCTTATAAATCAACGTCACGCAAATTAAATCACTTGAATCTATATACAACTCAATCTTTGTTAGCAGTTCATTTTGTTAAGCAGTATAGCTTAACAATACTACATTGATAAGTTTTTTTTATGAATCACGACATGACGAATTTAAATAATTATATAAAACTATACTACTAAAAGTACTTTTAACTTTTTTATAAACATTTTTAAATAAGTACAAGTAAGTAAGTGGGTATTTACTTTGATTTATGGTTTTGGACTATCTTCAGGTTTGTCTATGAACATGTTTTTGCTGTTCATTTGGTGTATTAAATCAAGTTTTGCTTGTTTGAAATCCCAAACTTTTGGTCTAATACATATCCTTATTAAAATGGTTCAAACATTTGTTTAAAAGAAAATCCATGCACTTTTCCAGAAAAATTCAAGGACTAGAAATTAACTTGCAACATAAAATCTAAGTCCATTTTTTAAAAAAAAAAAAACTAAATATTGTTTAAAATCAGAAACCCCAATACAGTCGGAAGTAGAATAAGATTCAAACGTGAACAAAAAGTATTTTAACATTCAAGCTGATCACGACTCACGGACATCGTGAATCGGATACTTGATCAGAAAATATATTCTGGTTGTCAGAGTTGGCCTGAACCGGAGCTACAAAAGTAACAAGATACTCTTCCGATCACAAAGAACCAGACAACTGTTAATCATTCTCACGTAATGTGACATCATCGGTAGATTTCGTTTAAATTACTAGGCTGTAATATGAGTAAATCAGGAAGCACAATTGGACTGATTTTAAAATGGTAGGTTGCACTGGGCTGGCCGAGATTTGAAGGCATCTTAGTGTATTCTAATCTGAATTCATCTTATCATTTTGATTAAATTTATTATTTTCATTATTAAAATTGGTTATTTGAACTTGTTGTTTATTGAAATTTAAGTTTAGTTTCACCGAATTACGTCGTCGCATTTTCGCGACGGCCAATAATATTTTTTTCGCATTTTCGGGCGACTCGTCGCATTTTGCGACAAATGCGACTGCAGATTGATCCCTGCAGGAAATCATCTTTTTAGTCCAAAACAATCCTTTTTTAGCCTTGCCCTGTAATAATTTCATTAGTATCTTTTGAAAAGCATGGCTGGGAAAGATTAAAATTATTTTTTTCTAATATTAAAAAATTATTATCATAGCATAGGCAACCATGCAATTAATGAGGAGCTATTTCCGGTGTAGTTTCTTATTTATGAAAAAAAAACTTATATCCTTGTCACAATGTCTTATTTTTAGATTGTAGATTTTATTAACAAATTTGCTGCTAGTAAAATTGACACATCCATCATTCACAGAAGCACAATTACAAAATTTTTTACCCTTCTCATTCATGAGGTTTTGTTTAACCCTTTCAGTCCCAGTGATGCCATTTGGCATCATCACTTTCAATATTTTTTTCCAAATGTTTATGTTCCGTTATGACATCCAAACACACATCATTCGATTCTTCACACTTTGTTCTATTAGACAATATTTTACATTAATCTCAATAGAAGTCAGAACTACTGTTTTTTTTTTATTTAGAAAATAGCTAACAAGCGTTTCACCTGATTTTTGAAAAGTTCACTTCAGTTCCACATATTTAAAACACAATTTAAACTATTTTGGTTAAAATAATTACTACATTTTTTTTTAATAATATGGTCAGATGCCTTAAAATATATAACTCGAAGTGTTTTTAGGTAATATATATATTTTTATTTTGTTGTTTTCCACAGTTAAAAATTTTTGGCATTATTTAAAAAACCATATAAAAAATTTAAATGAATTTTCTTTTCTTATGGAAGTCTTATCTTTGACCTAAAATAAGCTTATTTTGTGAATATCAGATGTTTCTGTAGTGCAGTAAATTTTTGGGACTGAAAGGGTTAAGAGTTCTACACAGTCAGTTTTTTACCACATATATATGGAGTATTTTAGAGTATGGATAAAAGGATTTGAAAAGCAAAAGTGTTCTAATGCTCTCTTCCCCCCCCCTCCCCCCTCCTTCTAATTATGATTGAATAAACTAAACAGAAAACTATTGTTTTTAATTGCAGGCACTGTGGTTTGATAGCCTGTCTGTAATAAACAGGCAAATAATCTGTTTTAGAGGTTTTTAAGTCTTATCGATATTTCTTCATAATTTTGAACTATAAGTTCATGTTTTTCAAGTAATACTTAGTCTTTGTTGCACCTTCCCCCCCCCCCCCTTACTTAAAGAAAAAGGTAGTTTTAATATTTCCCTTTGTTTCTAAAATTTAAAAAAAAAAATTATATTTTTTAAATAATTTTGCAAAAAAAAATATTAAATCTTGGTAATATAATTTATTCATTTGTAATATATCAACATGGTATTTATGTTTCCAATGTCCATTGTCTAACTAGCCATTTGTTAATGTTTTCTAAAAAAAGGGGGGGGGGGGTCTAAGAGTAATCGGAACGGTCTATTCTTGTTCTGAGATTTTTGGTGTTCGTTGAGGTAGCTGCCACTCCTCTAATTGGTCAAGATAGTGTCGCAATTTTGTGTGTTACAAAGCAACACTACGAAAAGGCCTGTAAAATATAGGATATTAATAATGCCGACTTTGTTGCATATAATAATCTCCTTATACTCTTTCTGAATTAATATAAAGTGTTTCTTATAAAAATAAGATTTTAAATGATTTTCCTCAAAACTTTATTTTATGTAAAATAGATTTTCCTGGCAAAGTTAGAAATGTTTGAATCGTTTGTGTGTTACAAAGCAACACTACGAAAAGGCCTGTAAAATATAGGATATTAATAATGCCGACTTTGTTGCATATAATAATCTCCTTATACTCTTTCTGAATTAATATAAAGTGTTTCTTATAAAAATAAGATTTTAAATGATTTTCCCCAAAACTTTATTTTATGTAAAATAGATTTTCCTGGCAAAGTTAGAAATGTTCGAATCGTTATGTCCACAAAAGCAATTACCCCAACCCCACTCCATGTCAGGTTGGCACATACCCCTCCCTCCCCCTTTCTGAGTATGACCAAATTTCTGTACGTCCCCACAATTTCATGGTCGACTTTTCATAAATAAATTTTTTGTGCACTTCACATTTAAGAATTGAGTATTTGAACATTTATAATAAACACAAGTGGGGGGCCCTTGGAAACGTTGTCTGTTTTGTTGAAAATCAGACCCTGTTACTGCTATAGTTAATAAACTGGATTATATTGTCACGAAACTTAAGTCTTACTTTGTAAAAATAATGGTTAATATTTTGATTGTAAACCCTAGAGTTATGTCAAAACATAAATTTCTAACTTATTGCATCCAATAAAATTGAAGATGAAGGTTTAAAGGGCAAACTGGCCTGTAAATATTATCCACTACTTTAACTCTTTCAGGTGAAATACCATGAAGACTTTGAGAAGGCCAAGGGCAAGTTCACTCAGGTTGCGGATGACCCAGAGACCCTGCGCATCCGCAACACCTCCAAGATAATCAGCAACGTTTCCTACCACGGAGAGCTTGAAAGAAAGAAGCAGATGGAACAGAAGCGTCATTTGGTCACTGACAAGAATGGGGTCCCTGTTCCACTTAATGGTATAGCTACAGTTTGAACATTGTGGTGCACTAATAAATACTTTAACTTTTTAATTAAATGATGGTTGTTGATAATAGAAATAATCGAACCAAGAAATACTTGACAAGACCTTTATTGACAAACATCAACATATTATTCCAAACAAATTATGCTTAACATAACAATTGAATATCTTAAATAACTTGATGAACAGAACTTTTCTTACTGCAAGATTATAAAACTATAGAAACTAAACATCTCTTGAAACAGTCGTTGCCACAGGTCTTAACTATTTTTACTGTTTCTGAACAATGATGTTTTAATGGAAAGATACAAGTTATTAATGCCTTAAGGTTTAGACTTGAATGGCACATGGAGTGCATTTTGTTTGAGCTAACTAAATTTGAGTTTCAAGTAGATTTTTTTTATTGTCAATCACTATTTAACTATTTGAGATATATTTATTTGTGTACCAACTAGACATGCTCATAGTTTTTAGGGTATAACCTTTTATTTTTTTATAAGCGATATAGCTATAGATAGCTTTACTATAAAGTGTGATTCAAAGATCTTCAGTGCCAGATGTTAATAATTGCTAATGTTTTCAGTTTTCATTATTTAATTGATTGATTATTAATTCTTATTGTGATGTTTTTAGAAAATTTACCATTTCCACCACAGCACCAAAGATAGTGTTCCAATATAACTAATTTCTTGATAATATGTTTCAAGGTTTTTATAATGTTCAATGTAGTTTGTTTCTTTATTGTCTTTTTAAGTAATTCCTCTTTCATAAATGATTTGCAAATTAGTAAGAATCCTTTGAATAGTATTTTTTTTATAAATGTTTTTCTGTTAACGAGAAATTTGTTTTAGGTTTTTTCCATATATAATTTTTATCAGTATGCAACTAAAAATATATTCAGGATTTTTTTCGTTCTGTCTGATTCAGGTGGTGGTGAACATTGCAAAAGTCCCGACTTGAATGAATATATTGCTCCTCCTCAAACAGGTATTCTGTTGTATTGACAAATTAACTACCTCTAATGATTCATATAATTTGCATTAAAAAAAACTGCATTTGACCATAAAGACAAAAAATTATGATTTGTGATTGATTCATAAAATGATTTTTACAAGTTTGAATTTTATTTGTTTGAATTGATGTCCTATAGAAATCTTTAATGCATAAAATATTGATTAATTCTTCAACCAACTATTATCACACTGTACTTGTAAAATTACATATTGTCAGACAAAATGTTTCAGATTATTAAGTTTTTAATTGATTTTAAGCCTTGCATCAATTGAAAGATTTTCTAATTTTGAGTTGATTATGACCATGTTACTCTTTTACATACAGTGTGCTATCTATTGGATTTAAATATCTGCTGTTGCGGCTAGTTTCCCATAATATCATGGGTCCAATGACAAAACCACGATGTCCAGATTCTAGGGATTAGTGTTTTTGAAAACAGTGGCTTAACGGTATCCAGTTTCCATCCAGGATATTTTGCCCATTCGCGATTTTGGCAGTTGACCGACGATATGCTACAAATCTATAACTTAAACATATTTTATTGTTTTGTTTATAATTTGTGTGCTTAATACATTTGGTGTTGGTTTTCTAACAATCTATTTTCACTAACTCTGCTTTGGTTTTGGGTGCATTTGTCGTGTTGTGCTGTGTGTTAACCTAATGATTAAAAAACCTCCAGTAGCGGCCACATCCCAACACGTCCCTCCACCCCAATCCCCTCCGGGAAGGATCGCCGACTATGTGCCGCAAATCGCCCCAGAACACAAAGAATCGCCATACTCTGCCAAACTCACTTCCACCGTAATCTACACCTCTCAGGAAGGCCCAGGTAGTTATTGACTGGTTCCAAATGTCCAGTAGGGATTAGGGTTGGGTTTTACCGGTAAAAACTAGTTTTTACCAAGACATGGTAAAAACTTGGTATTTACCGGTAAAAACCAGGTTTTTACCGGGAAAAACCAATTTACTTCGAATGCTCAAAAACAAATATTTCACAATCTGCATATGTATAATTTACGCTTATTATATGTGGACACACATGTGTGTATAATTGGACATGTTTCCTAGTAAATAAAAATGATATTCGATATTGTTATCAAAAGATTACAATTTTGGCCAAGACTTGCGGGACATTACATATTTTAAAATTCAGCATTCTGTAACTATTAAACAGTTGGATGTATTTGTGTTCTGGAATCAAAGCCATTCCAATAATTAGAGAAGAACACATGCAGAATGTAAAAATAGTGAGGTCTTGTTCTTGATGTTTATATTTTTTTTCTCTTGTGGTATGAATATTTTTGAAAAAAAAATATAGTATTTTGTATAGAATATTTGTTCTTCAAACACATACATGCCATAATAAAAAGAAATCTATAATTAATCATCATCAACAAGAACATAAATTATTGATTTATCTGTTTTTTTATTTGGTGATAAATATGTTATTTTAGAAAGTGGGAAAAACATGTTTTTTTTTACTTAGAGTGGGAAAGACATGCTTTTTACCAAGAGTGGTAAAAACCATGGTAAAAACATGTTTTTACCAAGGCGGTAAAAACCATGGTAAATACTGGTAAAAACCGTACATAGTAAATGCCGTGCCAACCCTGGTAGGGATCGATCCTCTTGGATAGTGGTAGTGCTTAAATGTGTGCTTTTCTACTTTTTGTATCTTGTAGTTGTTTGCTCTGAAGCTAGAGTGGTAGTTTAGAGCTTGTAGGTAATTTTTTATGACAACAGTTGGCTACTGACTTTTTCTACTAGCAAATACACTTTTTTAATATTTAGATGCAGATGTTTTGTATTGCTAGTATTTTTGTATGTAGATTAGATTTGATACTGTATTTGCTAACTTAGAAGCTGAAACATTATTGTAATAGAATCAATGTTTTACACGTACTCATCAATGTGTCTGTTTTATTTATTCGATGTTAAGTTGAAATGTTTTAATACTTTTGATATTTAAAAGGGAAATTTTATTTAATGCATTGCAACCGAAGGTTTTAACTACTAGTTTCTTAAATTTTATTAAATAATAACAAATATTAATTGGGTTGTAACATAAATTCTCCAACATTGGAAAATTGATTTGTAAAATAAGCAGAAAAGTACTTTACAATAACTACCAGAATTATTAAAAATACTATTACATTACTTTTGAGTAATATCATTATTATGAATTGCAATGCCGGTTGATAAATGTGTTGATTTCATAATCTTTTATCAATAAAAATGCATATCAAATGTTAAACTAGCATATCAGCACCAGTAATGTAAAAAAAAACCTATCGAATTGGATACCAGTTTTTGTAGTGTATTTTTTTCTCATAAATATATTTAAAATATATTTTATTCTCTTGACATAGTAATAAAAGATCTCTTATTTAGGGGAACTTGCCTGTAAAAAAACATCCCACCCCACCCCTATTACACCTACCCAACCCTAAAATTTAATAGATCTTAACATAAATCATTCTTTGGGTTGCAATTCTTTTGTATTTAGAGTTGTGGGTACACTTAGGATTTTTCCTTGATATTAGGTGTGTGTGCTATTAGTTGGTATTTAAGAAAATAAGGATTTAAAACTTGTTATTTTTATTTTAAGGTTAATGATAGTTGAAGTGCATTTAAGTAAAAAAAAACTGAGAATGAAGTGCATTTTGTTTTTTACTAATTGTATTGTCTCCTTAAATAATTGCATTGTTGAAGAAAACAATTTGATTAAGGTGCACTTAGTTTAATTTAAATTGGTTATATTGCTAAACTTTATCTTAACTCTATTTACTTTTTTTATCTGTTAACGATATGCAGTTTAATAGTTATAACATATCATGCGAGTTTAAATTAGCCTATTAAAAAGTTTTCTCTGTTTGTCTACACCTATATTTTTCTAAATGATTTTTACTTTGTAAATTAGCATTATATATTTTTAAAAGATACTGCAATACTAAATTGAGATTAAAAAGTTCGAATAGTTTTTTTTTTTAAAAATTCCATTTGTCAGTCTTTCAAATTTGACATTTATATACAAGTTTCAAAGGATTTTTTAAATGATTAATTGTGCTTGAATAATTTTTTTTAAAAAAATTTATATCCTTATTTTATGCATGAATTTTTGTTACTTAAAGTTTGAATGCCTAAGAAAGTCATTAATGATTAACGCATTAGACATTAATTTTTTTTTAATTTTGATTAATATTCTATCATATTATTGCATGTTTTGATTAAGGCATTGACTTTATTCTATTTCCAAAAATGATTTTATTCAATTTTTTATGTTTATTATTATTTATTTATGTTTTTTGTTATTTTTATTATTTTATGCATGAAATATTTTAATTTTTAAATTTAGTTCAACAACCTCCTTCTCGTAAAATTGGGTCTATCGCGGACTATGATCCTTTGAATGAAAATTATGGTTCTTTAGCAACCGGTTATCGCAATGCCATGCCTATGTCTCAGGATGTTTCCAATATTTACCGAGGTAGGTTTTGTCTAGCAGTTTAAACAAAAGTTCAACTTATTATCCATATTTTGTATTTATATCTGTTGAAAAGAATTGTTTGATGAGGCATGGGGAAACAAAATTATCTTTAAACATTTATTCTTCTTGGGTATCTATTTAAAATGAAAAGGTCTTAATAGAAAAGCTGATAACTTTGGTATAATGTTTTGCTTCGTCGATATTGTGTTATAATGATTGATTATCCCTGAACTGTTTAATATTTCTAAAAATATTTATGTATGATTTCAATGTTAATGCTGTCCTAGTGGCAAGTGCTAAAAGTAAGTTTATTTCCTGATTTCTATTTATTAGTAATGAAGACAAATTGTTATTATTTTAACTTAATACTAATTGTATATTTTTTTCATTAACTTTTTTTTTCATTATAGTACAATTAACCCTTTCGCTACGAAGGATTTTTGCTTCCTCGTAATATTTGATGTTAATAACATTATCGAATCTTTAGTTGTTCGGGCGTTTCAGTAAGAAAAGTGTTATACCTCAGTCGAAGAATTGTATCGATAACAATAGTTTTTTTGGAACTCAAGGCTTTATTAAATATAGGCATTCTCTAAAAGTAGTTTTCTGGGTTTCGAATCGATACACTCAAACCTACTATGTTATCTCAACACACTAAATTTATACATCTATGTTGTCAAAGGTTTAGCAAATTTATATTCTTTAATAATTTTGCTTTGGTTAGCTTTAAATGTAATATCAAATCTTTACCAAACATACTTTTTAAATACATTTGTTTGTAGTTGTTAGTTTTCAATATAGTAAAATTTTTGAAACTGCATTTTTAACTAGTACAAAAGTTATTTTTTTGTTTAAAAACTTAGATTTTAATGAAAATTTCTTATATCTTGATTCTTATCAATTATTGCTTATTGCAATAGTTTAATTATCATATCTACATTTTACGTTGCAAAACATTGAAAACTGTCTCTATTAGAAACATAAAATTGCCCAACTTAATCCCTGGGGTAATGGCTGCGAATGATGCCAAGAGATTTCTTTGACTGCCAGTTTTAGTAATGAATAAAAATAATCAGATTCCATAACAATATCTTTGAAATACAGTTTTTATAATTGCTAAAGGTATCGCACATTTTTTTAGTGTTTAGCTATCATAGGCTGTGAGGCTGTGTCTTAAAGACCATGTTTACTTTAGCACATAAACAATTAAAATTTTCATTTAAGATGTGTAGCTTTAATTGTATGGAGTTTCATCTTTCTGTTCTTAATGCTGTTATCTATTTGTTTTTTATGCTTCTTAGTGCCCAGTACTAAAAGTAAGTTTGTTATGACTATGAAGTTCAGATTTTTAATGTACTACATGCTTTTCATAAACTTTACTTATGATAATATTTTATATTGTTATATTTATTTTGTTCCTTTATACTTAAAAGTTAGGCATTTTACAATTTAATTAGGACAATTTCCATTTAGAAATTATTCCTTAGTAAAAACTATTAGTATTCTAAAAATTTTATCTTTTCCTTTCCAGCACAAGAGCCTGTTCCTACCATTCCAAAAGCGATTGGTGTAAGTAGTTTTTTATATAAACTTGCTAGTCTTAACTAGACTTATTACTTAATAGTACTTGTTTGCAATCGAGTATATGTCCCATTGTCATTTCCTTTCCCTTTAAAACAATCGCAAAAAAATATCACTTATTATGCAATTAAGCCAGTTAATGCAGTTGTTGAATTTATGTAATTAAATTGAAAACTGTATTTGATTAATTATCCCCTAATACTTCCTACGCATTCTTTTTCTCTTTTATAAAATACCAGACTTTTTTTGCTAATACAGTAAAACTATGATTATGCGAAACTCTGTTTACTGAGATCCATCCTAAGTCCAACTTAAAAAAAATTGTCCACCAAGTTCGTTCTCAGTTGTTCACAAAGAAACCAGTCTTAAAAGTCTATGGCGATTCTAAAGTGTGAAATGTCTGGTGATTCTGAAATCAAGACATTCTGAATTTGAGGTCTGCAGACTTTTGGCACTCTTCTGTACTCTAAGTTTCACTATTGAATGATAATTCCCTATATCCACACTTTTGAATTATTTGACCGTTCTAATTCGATCGGATAATCAAGGTTCTACTGTAGATAGATTTGCCCAGGTTTTTTGTGTGGCAAGTAAAGTAACCTTTCATGTTTCAAAATTCTATTAAATACATTATTTTGTTTTTACAGCACACTTTCAAGGCTATGTACGATTACGTTGCACAAGATTCTGACGAAGTAAGCTTCATGGATGGTGACATGATCGTCAATTGCAATCCCATTGATGATGGATGGATGACTGGAACTGTGCAAAGAACGGGACAGACCGGAATGCTGCCTGCCAATTACGTCGAACAATTGAACTAACCTTTGTATGGGAACATCGATTGGGACAAGTTTTTAAAAAAATGAATACTTAGAACAGAAAGCTTTTGGCTCGCGTGGATGCTCAAAGAAAAGAATTTAACTTTTAATTAATTGACTTTGAGATAAAGTCACTTCTCATTTTTTTTACATGTAGAATTTAAAACAAAAGTATTGTAACAATCATAGTAGATTTAAATTTCCCAGAATCTCAGATTTTATATTATTACTAATCTGTACTGTAAATGAACATATATAGATTCTGTAAATTTAATTTTTCTCCCTTCCTCCTACAGTGCATGAGTTTCTTCTTAATAAATTAAAAAAAATCTTAAATGATGATAAACCTTGAAGGTGCTGAAGTACATTAAAAATTGTTTTTCTAAAAGTGCACCACAGTATTTGGTATCCCAAGCATTCTGCTCCTATGCCATGCATAAGAGAAGAGGCTAGGTTGTGTGTATTTTACCTTGCAATGCATTCAAAGTTATACTTAAGCATCACTGTTTAGCATCAAACACTTGCTTTGTTTTGTTGAATGGGTTAACTATTTTATATGTTGCTGATTTCCCCCTCTTTGTGTTATTTCTAAATGAGTTTATTGAGCCAAACTGATACATTCTGAGCTTTTTTTAACAAACAAATGTTTTTGTAAAAATGCAATTTTTTTTAAGGAGCCATATATGTAATGGTTCGGAACTGCCGTGTTTGTTTTTAAGGCAGTAAGAAATAAGATTCCTTTTTTTATATATGTATAAAATATATAAATATCTTTATATAGTTGTTATAACGAATTCTTTTGTAAGTAATATTTGATTCGCATTGGTGCGATTTCAAAATGAGAGATGATGGCATTTGCCTGCCATGTTGCACCAATCAGATTTTATTTCTCTTTCTGTAATGTCTTTATTACTTTGTATTTTCTTTTGCTAATTTTTCATTAAATTGTTTTTGTTTGTGTGAAGTGTTTAATAACATGCAATATTTTAATGTAATTTTTTATTGCAATTGTAACCACTTGTACTTCCGGCTGTCCAAAACCTTCAATAAAATACTTCCTGAATCAAGTGTATTTTCATTTTATTGAATTTTTTAAATAAACTTATATATGAACTAAGAAAAATGGGATTGACCACTAAAAATAATACCAATACAATTATATTCATATAAAGCTATTACAGTACAATAAATTACACATGTTAAAACGAAAACATATTGTCAAAAATTATTTAGCATTTTTTATTAAACTGAATTAAATAGAATTATCAACAAAACAAATGTAATTCCAGTCGGTCCAAAAGGGAAAACAATACACCTAGAAGTGCACTCATGGTGTGAATTGTAAAACATACCTATTGATGTTTGTATGGATCAGATTCCTTGTATTTTAAGAGGAAATCGGAGACAACTTTATAAATATAAATGGAATTTATCTTTTAATTGAAAAGTAAAAAAAATGATGTTTTAAAAAGTTACAATCAGTTGCTAGATAGTGATCACTTGTCAGCAAATACGTTAATCAAAAAAGTTTTGAATTTAACATACAAAAGTTATCTTTTTATTGCATTCGCTGTCAATGGCAGTGTTTTTGGATGCATCAATTTTAAAAAATTAGTTTTCATTCATTTAAAAATATTTTATTTTTAATTTTTTTTTCCTATCTTAACCGACGAGATAGTTTTTAACAATATTGTTCACCTTTGTAGTTAGTTATTTTTGTACTCTCAGAGCATTTTATTGTCTACATAATAAACTGCCGGTTTATTTTTCAACAACTTGGTAAATTTTGGTGAAATAATGTATTCGGGCGATTTGCCATGATTCTTCCGATTAATCAATTTAAGAGCACAGCATCTCATTAAAAAAATGATTTTTAAAATTGTTTGTAAAATCACTTAAAAGGCGAGTTTTATTTACAGAAATGAAATTGTTGCGTTGGGTGCCTACTCAGGTAGAGGCTCGTCACTTGACTGTAGTTCTAAATTAGCTAAATTATGACGCCTGTCGTTTATAGACCTTATGTAACTCTAATGCTCTAGTTTTTTTTATGGGAGTGTTTCAGGTGATGTAAAGCCCTTTTCATTTTCGATTGTTCTGCGTTTTTAATGGTTGTTTCGGTTTCACTCTCAAAATGACCGTCAGAGATTAAAAGAAACTTTTCTTTCTATGCAGCTGTCTTTAATAATGATTTGAAGAACCAACAGCACATCAAAAAGCTAGCATTTTTAAAAATTCAATAGAAAACTCATTTACAAATACCATAACAAAAGTAATTTCAGACAAAAGTGAAAACAAGCCTGCTGGAACTATTGCCAATTAAGAACCCCCATACGGCGCGTTTACATGTGCCATCAAATCCATGGAATACCTTAGGGGGGAAAGAGTCGAGCAGGATTTCGAACCCAAACTCCGCAATCAACCCCCCTTCGTAAAATAAGACGTTTACATGGGAATCGGGGTTTTGATGACGCAGTGAATTTTCTAAGATTTTTTCACTGGGCGACATTGCTAATAAAAAGATTGGGGGGGGGGGGGGGTCTAAAAATTACATTTTAGATAATATATATATTTTGATGTTGCAATAGTAACAGATTTAAATGAAGTACAATACTACATAACTGTCTTACTAACAATATTTATTCCGAAACAAATATTTTCTTTGAAAATATAGTTATTTGCTATTTAAGTAAATGATAGACAAAATTGCATTTAAATTGCCTAATATATATATTTTTTGTTAATTTAGAAGAACAATACGGCAGATTTAACGGATTAATCTCTCAAAATATTGATTATGAATAATTTATAAATTGATTTTTTTAATATTTCGTTTCAAATAAGTTAATAATTTAATCCTGATTGGTGAAAACCACATTTGTATGCTTGATTTTTACTTATTAAAGAATATAAAGTAGAATTAGCGTACGCAAATTAGGTCATTTTTTAATTTTTTTTAAAGTCTTGTAACAGATATATCTCTAGATACATTTATTGTTACAGTCTTGTCCCCATATTTTTTTAAGCATATAAAATTGTAGTTCCAATACGAAATAATTGGTCTTATGATACCTGTGTTAAGTTAAACATTTTAAACCGGTTCAGTCTTCGATTAATTGGTATTTGAAAAAAATCTTACCCTAGTTTAAACATCATATCATCCCCATATATATTTCAAAGCCTATAACCGACTATGAATACTTTACATTTAATAAAGGAATAAAAAAAAATATTCATAAGGTAATAAATTATTTGTGGAATAATATCTTAAATAAAACGTTTGTTTTTAATTTTTCATAGAATTAAAATATTTCAATGAAATAGGATATTTTTTTGTAGTACGGGAAACACTATCAGTATATTGTAGGAACTACACAACAAGGCAATATTTTTATAGGAACTACAATTAACAACTAAAAAAAAATATTAAAAATTATAGTAATACTTCTTCAAGCTGTATTAATACATCATATTTGTTACTTCAAATTTTTTAAATTTCATCAATAATTTGGAGTAGGTAAATATTTCACACATCTGCCCCTTCTTAATCCTCAAAAGTTAATACCACTTTTAAGCACCAAAATTGGAGAGAAATAAATTTTAAAAATAAATATATTAAAAGCATAAAAACGTACCTTTAAGCAGAAATACCCATCACACGACGAAAGGCTAGATTTAAGGGAAAATAAGATTGGAGCAAAATTTCTGGGGTGTTTACTTCGGAAGTAAATGTTATACAATGACCTATCTATAAAGATCTACTATCCTCAGTTGACCATTTCCATGTTCCCAAGCTTTTCGAGTGACTTTTAAGGTTGTTTTCCCATAGCGCTAGCTAAAGATTGTTACTCGTGATCCCCTTCCGCATTTCGTAGAAAATCCCATTTGCTTTTGTTCTCAGCCAATTAAAAAAGCAGGCAAAACGGCAATAAAATACGAAGTTTTTTTTACTACAATAGGCCCCACTTTCCGTTTCTGAAAAAGCATCATCCCCTGCCCCCAGCCTCTTGATCTAAAATTGGGAAGGCGACTAATGGTAATGCCTTATCTTTTAAAGCAATAAATTTCCCACAATGAGGACACATGTCCGAGGCCGGTCACATGAACCAACCACTGAACACTCTAGGGTTAATCAGCGGAACCAACACTATGAACGAACCCAGACTGAAGGAAAGGGGGAAACAACTCGCCCATTTTTTTTTCCACTTCAGACTTTTTTTTTCGATATACAATTTATGATAAAATGGACGAAAGTTTTAAGAAATTACGGATTTTATTAATGTCGCCCAGTTATTTGATTTTCATATTACTAGGCGACATTTTTCATTCACTGGGCGGCATTAGTGTCGCCCAGTCACTATGTTAAAAAATTCACTGTGTTGACGTATGGCGTAACGTAGCTGCGCGGGACATCCCATATATATTTCTCCACAACTGCGCGTGGGTTTTGATTTACATATATGAAGAGTACATTGGAAAAACCGATTGATTTTTCAGAGAAGTTTCCCTAGCAGGCCACTTTGGCGATGATAGCGAGTGATCGCCTAAACTTGTGTAAGGAAACCAGTTCCTACCATATATATCATCGTTAAAGTAATATAGTGGCAGATCACGTGACCTCCAATGCTATCGACGGGACGCGCAAACAATGAAGTCAGTGTTGTAGGTCACGTGATATGTCAGTGTAGTACTATCTCTGTGGTTCCTAGCTACCAAGTTCAGGCGATTGGCGATCCTGACGCTTGGACGAAGCGAAGAAGAAGGAGAGAAACCGGTTTTATGCCGCCAAGAGGGCAGTTGCGGCAGTCCGCCTAATAAATCAATCGCTTCTTCCCGTGTACTCTTCATATACGATCCAACATATGGACATTGAAATTAGTAAGGTGTTTTTAGCAATCAAAGCAGCGATCAATTTGCGACAACCATAGAGATCACAGGCGACAACCGTTAAGTCGGTTACGAAGTTGATTGAAGTTGGAGTTATGGGATTGCAGAATCCATGGATGAAATGTCAAACCCTTTTTGATTGGAGTGTTTGCGAAACCCCCCAAGTAACCCTGCAATTCCGATTCTGCCATGGGCGAAAATCCTCAAGAGGGAAAAATTGCAGAGTTTGCTCTTCAATCCATGGATTCGATGGCTCATGTAAACGGGCCTATTGTTTCTGCGATCATTGATTCAAAATTATTCATGAGTCATTTTAAGTACCGATACAGAGCCTGAGGGAAAATTTATTTATAAACTCTACATGTATTAAATCAGATTAAATATGTCCGTGTTTTGTTGTTTTTGAGGTCCAAATTTCAGATCTCTTTTTAGAGTTTGCAATTTCAAAGATTTGAAGTACCTATTTTTTCTCGAATACATTTAAGTCAGACCCTGATCCTACTTCAAACGTTTTGGTTGTGAAGGATGAATTCTGATTGTGTGTGTGTGCAATGGATGCAGAAGGGGTACAGTATATAGCCCAGCATTGACATGTTAAAGTTGAAATAAACCAAACACACTGCCATTATTATATTTTTAGATGAAAAGCATGAAAGATGGAACGTAAGTGCAATTAATTAATGGTGATTAATTTGTAGAGTACTTATTATATTTTCATTAAAAATATTTGCCAAAAAATATTTATTTAATTTCATAGCAGCACTGAAACATCCAAAGAATGGTTTCTCGGTACTTTCGTTATTATTATTTTTATTTTAGTCGTCTGCTTGGTCTTCTCGCTAGGGCGCGTAGTATAATGAGTCTTGTCAAAATGGTTACTCGGGTGAAATGGAAGTTATACGATGTGTGCCTCTTAATATTTTTAACTTTATTGTTTCTACAAAACCAGGTTTCTGCACATTCAAAGATATGTTCACATAAGCATCCCCAGCCGCATGAGGTGAGTCGATTTTTAAAGTTTTTATTTTTCAATATTTTCTAAAAGCACGTTGTTTACATTGGTACTGCTTCGATCTTTCAACACTGTCTTGTCAATCTGTGGTAAACAAACCCGTCTGAGAATTCTATGAATTGTTTTTAAAAATTTAAATGTTGTTTAAAGGAAATTTTTTGCTTACATATTGCATTGACAATTTCCGTTACAGAAATATCTAAGTATTTATGTGTGGTTAAGTATTTGTTTACAAGAATACATTTTCGATCAATTGAAGTTTTTGCATCATTCGATTTTTATAATTTACGTAAAACAGAGTAACTTGCATTGATAATTTCCTTTACAAAGAATATCCAAGTATTATTTTTTCTTGTGTGAGATAAGTTTAAAGGAATATATCCTTGTTGAATTGAGGCTTTTGTATCATTTATGTGAAACCGAGTAATTCTTACAATCTTGTTTTAATTATTCTGAATCTGGAATTGCTTTGGAAAATTGATTTCTTAATCTATCGTTTTCGTAGCAAATAAATGGAATTGCTTATAAAGTTGTTTTTGGCTTTTAACTTGAACGTTTTCATTTATTTTTCAATAATTTTTGACTAGGATTTATACTATAGTTTAATCTATTATTTTTGACGTAAAGCTTGAGCTAACTTTTGCAAAGCCTTAATAAATTTGTTCGTTACAATTTTTCTTGCAGCTGTGTTGGGATGTGTTTCATAAGAAGAATTTCCCCTTGCTGACAAACTATTGTCGTTTGATTGTTAAAATTGTGTTTAAGTTTTTACTCGTGTATTGGAACAGGTCTATTTACATGCTGTTTTACCTATATTACCTATGGTAGATGGAAATACAACAAACGAGCTCAAAACCATCCAGAAACTGAAACCATCTGTTATAGTGTTGGGCCATATGAAAAAATGTCAGACGTGGCCAGGGCAGGATTTAAAGATTTGCCGCCTGTAGGCTACGATTGAATTTATTTGTGGTTTTTTTGTTCGGCATCTGAATGGTGTGTATCCTTCCCCCATTTCCGTTGCAATGTATCACAGACATAGGTTTCTTGACTTTTTTTTCTGTTTACATATTAGAATCATCTATGTAACTTTACACTCTAAACCGAAAGCGAAATAATAGGATAATGTTTTAAAGTGTTTTACAATTTTTCTTTGAACTTCCTATTCCGAGTGGAAACTGTGCATTTGCCCTTGCAGCAGCCAAGCATATTTGCTGCTAAATATTAGTACATAATGTACTTTTACGTTTTACGCATTAATGAAAGTTATTATTTTTTTCCTGTCTTAAAAATGTCAGTATCTTTATAACAACCTTTTATGCCAAAGTTGCTTTAATTGGTCAGATAATTTGCCGCCCCCAAAAATTCACGGCTCACTCTAAGCTACAGCCTATTTAGAAATCCGGCCCTGGACGTGGCTATTTATTGCCCTTGTAATAAGTCAAAGTCTTCGCTCAGAGACAGACTTACAACTGGCCAAACCCTTGATAACATCCAATATGCTAAACAAAACACCTCACATAAGAACAAATCTTATGGGAAAAAATAGTCGAAAATATTACCATTTCTTCATCTAACAACTTTTTTTTAAAGTAAGGATTTTGGGTTATATTCTTCACATGTTTTAGAAACCAAATATGTGCCTAATTTTATAATTTTTTAAGAAACACAGTATTCGTGGATTCTTGATAATTTCTGAAGACAATTTACTTTCCATACAAATTCTACCCTGGAGAAAACCAACATGCTAGGGGAGCTTGTACATTTTACCAATTGCCAATTTGTCGTATGTCTTTCTCCTTACCATTCAGCACTAAATTTACTCAGTTCACTGTTCCTGATGTTTTTTTGTAAAGGGGGAATGGGCGTGCAGGACCGGGGGTCTCCAAACTCAAGTGCCTCAATGTTAATCCAATGGGAAAAAATTATTTTCTTTGCCACATTTTTCCGGCTGTATTGAATATTTTTACAAGCGGATTTTTTTATGTGATAAATGTAGCTGACTTACAGGTCTCTATCTTCCCACTTTTTGAAATTGCTTCGAATATTTTGTGTAAAATAATTTATTGAATAATATTAAAAAAAATATTCGTACTAATTTCAAAAAGTGGGAAGATAGAGACCTGTAAGTCAGCTACATTTATCACATAAAAAAATCCGCTTGTAAAAATATTCAATACAGCCGGAAAAATGTGGCAAAGAAAATAATTTTTTCCCATTGGATTAACATTGAGGCACTTGAGTTTGGAGACCCCCGGTCCTGCACGCCCATTCCCCCTTAACTGTTAATGGTATGCTCTTGGGTTGCTGAGAATATGAAGTGGTAGAAGCATACACTTTACAAACTGTGCAAGGAGGAAATACAATTTAGTATTTTTACTTATTACATTTGAAAAAATTGTTTTTAAGTCCAGTAATGTCTTATTATTGATGTTTTCTTTATTGGGTTTGCATGTTATTGTTTCTTGCATTTTTTAAAGCCATATTGTTGTTTTGGGTGCACTACTTTTGAGAGACCTTAGTCTTTTCCCGATTGATGCAATTTGTGAATAAGCACAATGAATTGATTGTGGCTTTCTAGTTACTTTGATTCGTAAAGATTGCCATATCATAACATTTGATTAACCTGGTAATAGTAACACAGCTTAATTCTACTATTCCAAAAGACATAAATTAAAAACTTTAAGTAATGTGGTGTCTATTTCATAACCTTTGTTAAAGATACGAACTTTATATTTGCTGTAATATTTTGACAAATTTGATATAGACATCTAGGTAAAGTAGCAATAATATAGTTAAATTTTTTAATGAAATTAAAAGAAAAACATACATACATTTAAAAAAAGTTTATTGAAGTTCAATAACTATAATGAATTTCTGCTATAGTGAATAAAAATTAAATATAGTACAGTTGAATGTTAAGTGCATAAGATTGACGTAAACGAATTCAGCTAACTTCGGATGGATGGAAAATAAGAACTTAAAGTAAAGTAGCACAATAACTTCCCCCTTTTCATTTTGCACATTTTGATTCCATTACCATTATCTCTTAAGTTTTAAAATTAAGACTCAGTCAGATTTATTTCAGTATTTCAGACAGACAGATACACATTAACATATTAACAGTATAGATTTTGTTTATTTCCAATGATAACCTTTTCAATGATTATCTAAAACTTGTAATTCATTGAGGTTCTTAAAATGCAATTTTTATATGTTATTAACATTTTGACCATTTCAAAAAGTTTGAACTAAGTGAGGATTTCTTAAAAAAGGTTTGGCTACACTTGTCTACCCCTGCCTGGACTCAGACAGCAAGTGGTCTTAGTCATAAAGACTATGTATGTGGGGACACTGATCGTGGATTAAGTCTTAACTGATACAAGGCACTTCAAATTTATAATTCTATATTTTTTTCAAGAAATTTAATCGAACAGTTTTAAGAGGAATTTCATTTGAGTTCTGATTAAAATTCTATCCCATTACAGTATATTCAAAAAAAGACTGATAGACCAATGTATTATTGTTTGTAATTATGGTCATTCCACATGAAATCAACCAGAAAAAAAATTCAATTTTAGCATGACCACCTTCAATTTTAAAAAACCCTACATGATTGCTACTTTTCGCTTGAATCCTACCTTTTCACATAAATGCCTCCTTTTATATAAATTTTAAAAATTTACATCAAATGCACATCAAATAGAATCTTTAAAATTAACTTTCAAATAAATACTCTTAATATTCTGTTAGCGTCCTAGAAATTATTATACTATAAATTTTTGTTAAAATGTTAACAATTAACAATTTTTTAGGGATATAACTGAGAAACCCATGGGCTTATTTGAAAGACAATGTTTTGTACTTTAATTTGCTATGCGGCATTAATATATTTCTTCTAAACTTTTTTTATCTGTAAAATAATTACAAATTTGAAAGAATTCAAAACGTTTAATATTTTTAAAATTATTCACATATTTATATAATAAAATGTACTTCAAATTATGTGTTACGATACTCTCTAAATATTATGGAAAAGACTTTAAGATTTGAAAAAAGTCAAATATACTTATTTTTTAAAAACATTTTTGGTTTAACCTCTGATCCCCCCCATGATCTCACTTAAAATTTTCATAGGATACCTTTATTAACGTGTATTTTATCACATTAGGGTAATTTTTTGCCCCAAAAATCTTATAGTCTATCTTAGAAATGTATTAACGTTAAGAAAAAATTAGTTAAATAAAATTCTTTTAAAAATACAGAGTTAAAGTTCATACACTTTTTTTCCCAATGGTGTACCTTTTATAACTCGGAAAAACACCATAGAGCTTATTTTAGGAATTTTTTGTTTTAAACTCAAGTAACCATAAAAAAGACGTTTAAAAAATAAATAAAACTCAAGAGGTTTAAAAAAAAATTGAAAATTTTATCCAATTAAAAAATGCTAAGGTTGTGGACCTTGTTAATTTGACATTAAAAATGTAAATAACTAATGACTGATTAAATTTTTTTTGAAAATCTTTTCACTAATCAACATCTTTCGACGCATACAAAAGTGCTTTTTATTTGTTCAAAATATGTTCTATATTGAATTTTATAGCTTAAAAAATAAACGTTTTCTATACTTATAAGATCTTTCATTAGCATCTAGAGAGTTTCCATTTTGAGTGTATGCCTCGTAACTTTTTCAGTGAGGCCGAAGGCTGCTAATGAATATTTAAACTTCAATCCTTGTCAGTATAGAACAAGGGAGTGGATACCATGCATTATTTAACAAGGCTTGACACCTCCAACGCGAATAATCAATTCGTATCATGGGGGAACGGGGTATGCCGTTGATTACATCCATATATATTCAGCAATTCTCATTAAGAATTAAGTAGGGCCTCCATGAGTTAGGCATTGTTTTGAGATTCCTTTATCATTGTTTTCAACATCTTTTGTATCTATGGACGAAACTTAGAGAAATTACAACCTGTACATGTAGATAATTATCTGCTCTGCAACTCAAATTCAATTTTAAAATGTTGTGTTCTTAAAGTAGTTATTTTCTATAAATTCTCTCTTCTAAAGTAGCTTTTTATAATTGTGCCCTATAAGTTGCAAATGAATATCGTAGCAAATCTCTATTTACCGATCATTGATGAAATTTAATTGAATTGGATCGCTACCTGAACCCTTAAAGAAAAAAAATATATACGCCAATTTATTTTTATAGTACTCACTTAGTCCATTGAAATATTAAGTAAATCTCTCTTCGTCCATGTGATAGATTATGAAGGCATAAACATTAACAAGTTCTTGTTTTATGATACTTTTTTTTAAATTCAAAATGTTAAAAAAAAAAGGAAATATTGACATCCTGGAAATTTCTGTCCGTCCATACCTACTTTAAAAATTCCGTTCTTTCCGTTCGATTTTAAAATCTTTTGTTAGAAAAGTAGATGGCAATCAGACACCTAAGTTATATATATTTTTTTGTCCGTCTGTCTGAACTCTTTTCCGTCTGTCTGTCTGCCTTTTAACGGTCTATTGGTCTGTTTCACTTTCCGTTCAAATGTTCAATTTTTTAAAACTTCTTTTTTGGAGGATTAGAGAGATATGCTCTTCTACTTTTGGCATGTCTTGTTTCTTTACAAATTTATTTTAAAATTAGTGTACTTAAAGAAAAATTGTTGAAAAAGGACCGAAGTTAAAAAAAGAACATATAAATTTTATATTTCCCGCAGAAACTCTGGCGTCCATGCTCCGAACTGATAACAGCATTATAAATTGTGTCGTGCTGTCATTCCCGAGAGGAAGTTTGGAACATATTTGTTCCATTGACCATTGGTTCTCTGCGGGATTTCGGAATGTTTACAAAGCCATCGGAAGGAGGTGGCAATTGGTAATTGAATGTCGGTGGATGTAGTGTCCTCTTCTCTGGGAATTAGTTTGTTGGGTTGGTATAGATTTATAGGAATAGTTGGAAAGCTTCTAAATGTTGAATCCGTAAGGGATATTTTTAGTTGTAGGGCAATTAAAATAAGCTATTTTGGAACACATATATATTTTGAGTAACTCTCTACTTGTTAATTGTAGGATTAGGTATTGCGTATTATTTATGCTTCTGATAATTTAAAATTAAAGAATGGACAAATACGAAGATGTCAGAAAAGTTACCCATAATTAAGCAAAATACTCACTAAATATTGTAAAAAAATATGTATAGCTATAAAAAAATATTGAAGATAAAGTCAAATTTCTAAGATACATGACTTATGTTTTCACCCCTCGAAATTAATTAAAATTATTCTCTAATTTTCAGGAATTAAAATACTGGAGAAAGTTAATTTTCAGATAATTTAAGTTCGAACTCAAAAGCATGCAATTTGTAGGAAACCAGTAAAACATCTAATTTTGATGCAGCTGAACGTCACGTCATTGTTCTTTTTATACAATTTAACAAAAATGAAAATTTTATTCGGATAAACCATAACTGTATAAATTTCATTGCGTACTCATGTAAGAAGTGTTCGCTTCCAATAATTTACACAAGGCTTAGCAAAGGATGATGGTTTGTGGCACAAGGTTTCTTTGACTTTTCAAACTCTCACGCAGACGACTTAATTAGGTAATTAACGTTACGCAAAAGGCGAACTCTAGCGAAAGTCCCCCCACTGCTACCAACCATAACCACGTCCTCCTTCGATTTAATTAAATCACTTAGTGGCGAAGGTCATTCTTTGAATGCCTCCACCACTTTTAATGCATAGGAGCCATTGTTGTTTCGATATGGGTCATTGAATCGATGGATTCGATTCGAATCTTTTTGTGGTGATGAGGATGAGAGCAAGAACAAAGCATTGGGGTGCGCTTAACTCTTTCTTCCAAATAAACCACATTAAATTCCAGGAATAACAAGACTGAACTTGTGCAATTCGTGCGTCAATTCAGAACTTTCTCTGTGTACTTTTGAGAATGCGATGTTTAGTTACTGTTTGCAGAACATTTATTTTTGTTCTTGTGTTTTTTAGGAACTGTTCTTTTAAAACGAAGTTAAATTTTCATAACTATTGTTTTTTTTATTGAATTCGGTTTCGGTTAGGCTTCATTTTTTAAAATGAAACATTGAAGCTAAAATAATCTTGAAGTTTGTCGTAGTATATAACATCCTTATATATTTCTGCATCTTTTTAGTTGTCCATAACTCTTTATGCCCCAACATTGGCGCATTTTTTTCATGAGACCGGTTTTCCTTTGTATAATTTTTTTTTTTTTTTAAAAATATGGATGCTTCACTCATTACTCCTGTTGAAGATGAAAAAGATTTAATTAAGTGTATGAATCTCTTTAAATTTATCCAGTTTAGAGCTTTTATCCTTAATTCTGCTTGGATGTTTAAACGATCCATCTATTCGCTGATTTTTTTTTCAAGCTTAAAGTTCACGTTTTAAGTGTTTACGTTGTCCTGTTAAAGTTGTGATAATAATTGAAGTTGTCCTTTTTTTTAAAAATAAAATTAAAAATAACAACTATCGTGCAGCAGTTTACTTCACTTATTTTCTAGGAACAGTTTTTCACTTGTGAAGTTATTTTCTTCCACATCCCTATCCTATAGGTACGTGCCCCGGAAAAGTTTTTTTTCCCGTGTATCGATTGAATGCAGAAAGAAGTCGGTTGTTAAAACTGCGTTTAGCTTCTTTCTCTGAGAGAGGAACACACAATAATAAATTGAGTAGCAACCGTTTGTGAATGCATCCGGAAATTTTTTCAACAAGCTACATGACATGGTGGGTGGGGTGAACAACCGGTCTCAGTCGATACACTACAGCGGATTTTGGAACGACCTTTTGCTTCCACCTTTTTGAACTTTTATGTGGACTCCAACCTGGAAGTTCTAATTTACTGTGGTCCTCCTGTGATGGCGGAATGGTAAATACATGCGACAATCTCGTTATATTGATTTTGGTATTGGCAATTCAGGAAATATACAGGAATACTGGATGTCAGAAGTCTGCCTAAAATAAGCAATTTAAAATCTTGTTATAAACTTAAATATTTTGTAAAAATATTTCGTTTTTTTCATTCTTTTAGTTCAGTCTTTGTTCCTTATAAATTACCATAAAAAATTCCCTTCAAACTAGTTGAATCACTGCTTCAATAAATATAATGATTTAATTGATTAATCATCTTTCGCATGGGACAACAACATAGAACTCACTTTGTAGTTAAGTAAGACATATATATTTGAAGTTAAAACATCAATTTTGAACCCAAAAACACGTATTAAGCCCTTTGACGCGTAGTTTAGTGTTTTTGGTCAGTTGACTGCAATTGATTAAACATTATTTTCTGACTATGAAAGTAAAGTTTTAAAAGAAGCTTTTATCGTTGTTTCGACCTTGATCATAATTTGTAACATAACCCTCAGTCTAGCTAGTTGACAAATAATTCTAAAATAATATTATTTCAAATCAAAATCTTGTGCCCAAAAATGTCTTTTGCTTATTTATCTTGAAATTTCATTAAAATGGTTCGATGTTTTTTTAGAGAAAACAAAATTGGGTTGCATTAGTTCACGAGGTTTAAAACTAAACCAAAAAGTCCTGCAATCTGAAATTCCTAATATTTCCAGCACTAAATCAATGTTTGACGTTTCATTAATTCGGAGATAAGAATCAGTGGCGCTGTGCTCAATTCACGGTTTAGAACTGTAAATTCTGAGTTACCGAGTTAAAACTGTCAATTATATTGAAATTTTGCGCGAACGTATAACTGACTTTTTTTAAATTACATTTACAGAATTTTAAACCCCCTAGATTATTTTACCTATCACCAATTTGAGCAGTATCGTTGACCGGTTATTTTTTTCTTCCCAATCATACTTTCTCCAATTTGACAAGAATGGTATCTGTATATTGTCTGTTAAACAACGCATTCATAACTTCGGATATTCCATCATCATTTGTTCGAATGTCGTTTCATTGCTTCACTTAATTAGCCCCCCGTGTTTCTGCTGGAAGTCTGGTTTCCTCTGTCAGCAGCTTTTTCTGTCCTTTTGTCTTGGGAATGTCATCTGTCAGATACTCCTGACATGTAATATTGGTTGTCTTGAGTTGTGTGATGTACTGTGTTCTTTTATTAGTTATATCATTGATATAACTAATAAATGATATTTGTCACTGTTTCCTTTGTTCTTCTAATTAGGTTTGTTAGGTGTATTTGGTTAATTATTTGTTGGGGGGATAGTTTTAAATTTAAATAAATGTCTTTTTAAAGCGAATCTATGCGACATAAATATGCATCTTTTATTGAAAAGGGAGTTACGTTAACTGTGTTGTATTGTACGGTTTATGATGTCTTTGAAGAAATTCAAAATATGTCACCATTATTTCCCTTTCAAGTTTTTTAATTTTTTATTCTATTGTTTGGTGGGTAGTATTTATAGCATTGTGCTAATATGTAATACGTAATTAGTTCGAATAGAATTCTTGAAACATTCTGTTAATAAAATTATTTATTTCACACTTCGCATTCAGTAGTTCGTAATCATTGCTAACTCATATCTAAAAAGTTATAATAACTAAAAAAAATTATATTGCTTATAACGACTTTATAGTGTTGCCGCATAATTCTCTTACTTATATTGTCCCCTCAGAAAAGTGCCTTTTATTGATTACGGTATTTTCTTTATGAGTCGTTGACTGTAGGGTAAATTCAACAGCCCTTTACTATTCATTTCCGCATTCAGATTATTTTATTTGCTCGTTAAGCTACGCGCAATTAAATTTGTTTACGTTAAGAAAACGAATCAGTACTCAACCAAAGTACTTCTACTTTGTTTAATTTTATTTCTAGTTTATAATTTTAATTGCTTTCTTTTGTGGTGCAAAGGTTTTTCTTTAAACAACTAGTGATGTGTAACACTGCATGACATTCCTTTACCTCTCAATAAATCAATATATTTAAAGGATGTTTGTATTGTTTACTTAGACCTGACAACTCTTATCTGGAATCACATACCGGCAACACCGGATTTTTAACTATTTTTTAAATTTCTGTTATATGTAAAAAAATTGCTGGATTTTCGATGTGGGTGACATTAAATTTATATTGGCATGTGGAGTTAAAACCTAATTTAATTTGGATATTTGACAGGTTGGTTAGTTAAATTAGCGTCGCACTAGAGCAACTGTTAGCATGTCTATTTTTTAAAGTCCATTTCTATTTTTAACACATTAACTTTACTTGATTATATAATATATCGATTATTAAAACATATTTTAACATAATTGATATTTTTTAAATCTTCCTTTGAAAATATTATAATTGATGAAAAGATGTACATTTCATGAAATTTGAAAGTTTATTTGGAAAATGACTAAATTTTTATGGCTGAAAGTATTTAAACCTTGTGAGCCATACACTTTTTTCTTTCTTTTCTCGGAAATCCTTTGTTATATCGTCGTCACTCTCAGGTTTAAAAAAAAATGAAATAGAGCCGACATATTTATATTGTGAAAATAATACAGTTTAATTCTTTAGAGCTTGAAAAAGAAGTTGTGTTCGTAATTTTTTTTAATGAAAACGAGCATTTAATGTTATAACTTTTTGTTTTAATTGTTGTTTGGCATACCTACTATTTTTTTACAGCATAATAAAAACTTACTTTTTTTTTAATATGGAGAGATTGGCATAATATTTAAATTCTTATCACATTCACCACACTGATGAGAAATTAAAAAGTTAATAATGAAAAAAAAAAAAAAAACTCACCTAAAATTGTGAAATTATCAAAGTTTAAAATTTTTTTTTTGAAGTATCAGTTCGGATTTTTCAATAGAATCTGATTAACAACAAGTTATCATAATTATTAATCATAATTCTTAATAAAACAAAATTAACGCTGGTATCTTTAAAATTAGCAATTATTTTGTATAAAAACTCATTCAACGGTAAAAATAATGAACTTGGACCAGTTTTGTAACAAATTCTTTCCTTAAGGTAATTTTTTTTTGTAAAATGTTCTATAAGTTAAAAAAAAAACACCCACATTCTTTTATACTTCGTTATTTTTGTGACTTTAACATATAAATTTCGAAGTCTCCCTATAAAGGCCCCCTTCAGAGTCTATAAAACGTAATATATATTTTACGATAAATCGACCCATATTTTCCAATTTTTTTTTCTCTCATTTTTTCGAATTCTTTAAAAAAGAAAACTTCCAGTGAACGGACATGAATGTGATTTTCCCCTGTCGCTTTCGGAAATTGCTCACCATTTTTGTCGTGGAGATATTGCGTATTTCTTATTCTTTTTTCTTCAAAGGATGGTGTTTTGATTTAAGAGTTAGAAAGAAGTTTAAAAAAATACGGAAATGAGGTGGACTGATTGAACGAGTTACATGTGAAACGAGCGAATAGCACGCAGTTCCAGTTATATTAAACAATTTTTCTCTTTTATCATGTTTATATATAGGCAAGACCTCTAATATACTTAAACTGGTGTGCACTAAATTTTCTTGTTAGTTCGTTACATTAAAACTTGAATTAATGTATTATTCGAAGTAATATAACTAACTTTTATTAAATAGTAAGTAATTCAATTTCCCTTTTTTTGTCCGTGGTACAATCCTATTTCCTTTCTTGAAATACTTTATTACTTGCTGTATCATACTCTTGCTAATAAAATTTAAATATTATTATGAAATATATTTTCTTGTGATTTTTCATTTTCATACGTGGTTTTAAGTATCCTATATTCTTAATGTAGTTATAGGCAGTTTTGAACATCTTATGTTTTATTAATTGCGCTCTTAAAACCTTTAGTCCGTTCTTTAAATTTTATGAACTTTTAGAAGTACATGACTTCTTTGCAATAATTTCTTTTTAGTAACGACTAAATTCTAAAAAGAGTTTTCTTTGAGAACAATTCGGAGAAAATAATGATCATATACTTAAAAATATCTCGATAACTTTAGGAAGATAAAAAAAATCTAAGCATTGGACTATTCTTATTTTCCAATAATTGTTCTTTAGAAAGGGTTTCGTTATCAATCGATTTCACTCTTGTTCTCAAACTTAATGTGTATTGGAGCAATATAGAAAATCGTTCCCCACAGTTTTCGGCTTTTTAAACAAAAAAAAAAATCTATATTACCCTACTGAAAAATGCATCATTATTTAAACTTAATACTTTTCGCAGAAGCTTCGAGTCTTCGCTTGGGTATTCAAAACTCAATTCCATTTAAATTGTAATGAATAAAGTTTTCAACCGTGGGTTATGCCTTGTATGGAAACTGGCCAGATAGCCTTTCATGGTCCCTTTTCCATTTATTGCTTCTAATCTAAATTTAATGCAAAAATCAATACTTTGGGAACGAGGGCTAAAAATAATAACGCAAGGAGGAAAACCGTGGTCGCGCACACAATTTTTGATATCATCCACCCTATTCTTGAAAAGCTTTGAGAAACTATCTTTTCTTTGCTTTTTATACTTCCTAGAATCTTTATTTACTTTAGGGAAGAAGAAAAGGCGACATGATTTGTCAGAAGAAAGTTTTAAGTTATATAGATTTTTGAAGGGAATTGTTAAAGTTGGCCTGAATTTTTAGAGATGAAACTTAATAATGCCAATGCTTGGTATTTCTTTTATTTAATGACATTAAGTTTTGACTTCGTAAAATAAAATCTGATTATAACATTTTAAAAGCATTGTAAAGCGTTTCTAAGGAATATTTTTTCCACTCCAGTCACTTTCACAAGTTGATAAAGTTATGATATAACCTTATTAAAATCGCACCATACTGGTAAAAGTGACATATCTTGTTAATTCCATATCTTGTTAATTCAATGTAAAATACTTCACTTTTACGTGCATGGTGTGATAATTTGTTCGTATAAATTCCTTTTTTAAATCCATTGGCACGTGGTTTACTGATGAAGGATAACCTTTGACAGTTATGTAGATTAGTAGCTTAAAAAATGGTACGTGTAAAATGAAGACACAGTATCTCTATACTGAAACAATATAGAATTGTGAGTTTTTCTGCATCATTCGTAAAATCGTACAGATAGTAAAACCACACACAACAAAGAACTTCTATTTCACATATTTTTTTTCTCCTTTAAATGCAATTTGACCATATTTAAATTTCTCTTAAAACTTAAGAAATGAACACAGTCATAATTTGCTTTACGTAAATTAAAAATATAATTTTTTAAATTGGAGTAGAATTATGCCTCAATAAAATAAGTTTTTAATGATTTAAAGACAACAACACATAGTTAATTAGTAAGGAAGCCAATGAAGAAGAAGGCTTACGTTCCACAACAGTTTTTTTCTTATTTATTTACAATTTTGAATAAAAAAAACAACAATTTATTTTATTTTTCGTACCAAAAAAAAAAACAAGTTTTTCTTCAGAACTAATATTTATTCGAATTGCAGAAAAATCGAACTTGGTTCATAAAAATTATAAACAAATACTCTTACAATTAGTCTAAATCGACAAAATCTGAATGCACATTTTTAAAAGGATTAAAGCCATTAAAACAGGATTACAAACGCTAAGAAAAAAAAACTAACTCCTAACACAAAAAGGGGAAAAAGTATAACTCTTAACGAAATGCTAATCAGTTACTATTGAGGATTAGTTTTCCGGAACTATGTCTGGGGAGAAAAGGAAAGCCATGTCACCGCTACGGAAAATGACGTTTCATTAAATGCCGTCGGAATAGAAAAAAGGGAAAAAAAATCAGGAAAATGGTAAAAACCGATTTTTGTGACGCCTTGTTAGCAGCCGAATGTGCTGGGTTGTTAGATTGACTTTTGTAATCGGAGAAGGCAATTATCGTAAATTTACTTGTAACCGGGCGCTTACAGACTCTTTTTGGATTTTTGTCCTCGTTTCGTTAATGCGATCATTTATGTTCGCAAACTAGAAAAGAAAAAAAAAAAAATATGGCAAGATATTGGCTGCCGAAAGCGTTAAGAGTATTTCTGCTTAGCGAATTAATATCTGGTTGGCGTAGAATTTACGATGTTTGTAAGAGATTATGAGTTTGGATCTGTAATTTTGTTTTTGCCTAATGATATATTTTAATCTTTTCGACGTAATTATTTACATGTAAATTTGTTTTTGCTTCTTAATATAGTAATCTCGCAATTACTATAGCCTCATTAAAAAGAACATCTATTAGTTTTGGCAGTTAACAAAAAAATGTCAGGTATTTAAGGAATTAATTTGGGAGGCATAATTGTATACGTTGAAATTATTCCACTTATTATTTCTTCATTATTATGTCAGGTAGTTTAATATCCTATATTCATGCAAGAAGTGCGTTACATTTAATTACCTTTTAAAAATTAATTTTTTTTCATTCTTAAATACTGTGTGAGGAACTCCTATGATTTTCGGAATAATGAGGTTATTTATGTACTAGCTTACTAGCTCTTTATTCTAGCATTTCGAAGAAAGCTTTACTTTCCGTCTAAATATAAAATAACAATAGTCTAACTTTTTTTTCGCTATTCTGAAAACCTATGTATTTTTTCTCTCTCTAAAAATAAAACGTAAGTGCACTGAGATTGGAATGCGAAACTCAAAACTGTGTGTTCAAACCTGACAACGCGTGGTATGCCTTTACGTAAGATGCCTGAAACAGGAACAGAAGTCTTTCATAAAAGCGGTCTTTAAGGTATGGAAGTCTTTTCAAAGCATCTTCCGTTCCGAGATATTGTGTTGTAAATAATTGGAAACTTGCGGTTGGTCTGTAATACGTACCCAGAGTCTATTAATATAGAGTTTCTCAAGGAAATGTTTTTTATTTATCCCCATATTTATTTTTTAACTGTATTATAATAATCCATGTGTGTGTGCAGTTTAGTCAATCACGGTTAATACTTCCACACTAGACAATTGTGACTAAGTTAAATTAATGTTTTTCTTTATTAAATCTAACGACAATGAAAGGGTTCTTGATAAAAATCGTTACAAAATAAGTATATTCAACTTAATAAAACGTATTTAGAAAACAGATTAAATTTTGTTATGTCACTGGTCACAATGTATCCTAAACGTATTTTTTAAACAGATTATATTTTTTAATGTCACTGGTCACAATTTATCCTAACTGATTCAAACATATTTGATTTTTTTAAAATTGCAGACAAAAAAAAATCAGCAATATTATCAATCAGCAAATTACAATATTATTTCATTTGCCTACGTATTTCTATTTCGAAGCAACAATTTGCTGTTTCTAGTTCGTTCTTAACTCTAACTTACAAATAATAAGGCGTCAAATCTGGTTACCCTTGAAATTACAATGGTTTTACAAACCAATGTATTCATTTTACATTGAGATTGAGAGATATAAAAGATTTCCACAATCATTTTATCACACATTCTTCAAAACTTGTTACTTTTTTAACTAATTTTTTTCTTGGTTAAATATATTCAATAGAACACTTCCACCGTTAAATTAATCAATTCTCGAACTAGTTTTTTGTTTCACCAAAAAGAATCGTTCCCAGTTGAGCCGCCATTACACCACATAAAGTAATGGTTTTTTAAGAGAAGAAAAAAGTTATGTAACGTTAATGGTGGTGGTTCTTTTGTCTTGACTTCCTGCTAATTTAACGCCCCTGGCACGGAAGGATGTGGCTTAACTTTAAAAGCGTTTGTTCTCCCTTTCCTGATCTTTATGTGTTAAGTTTAATGTCAAGTGGAATAAGTCATTTTTACCACACAAAAAAGTTGCATCTAATGATTGATAAAATCAATCGTAATTTAATTTGTCTGTATTTAATTATGTAAGTGTCATATTTAAGTTTGAAAATCGTACTATTAGTTTTTTTTTATAGTTGACATACATTAAGTTTAAAAAAGCTAGGAGAAAGAAGTCAAACGATGAAGTTCAAGTTATTTATCAATAATAATAAAAATGTCTTTTAAAAACATTCTCGCTACCGTTTTTTTTTTTTTTAAATTATTTAGTATTCTGTTGTCGCATTTTTTTTTAAATCCTTGACCCAAAGCTTTAATGGCCATTTTTACGGAATAAAAGATAGTCAAAGGTGTCTTTATTTTTAAAACTGAATATTTTTCTACTAACTAAATTCTAAAAAGCTAAAATTTACTTGTCTCATTTTCTTCAGGTCAAGTTTGACGAGGAAAACTAAAATTACTGCTTATGAATACTGTCCAGTTATTATAAAAGTTAAGGTTAAAAAAATGGTCGCAACGTACCTTACTTTGTGTAAACCCTATAAAAAATATTCTATTCGTTAAATAGTATCTGACTATCTTCATCAGTATGCAATCGCTTACCCTAAGGATTCTCGTGTCAGAATCGGAAAACCTTATCCCTTCGCAAATCCATAATTTATTCCACTCACTGTCTTGAAAAACTCCGTTAGTTTAACGATGGGATACGGATGAGCGTAAGTGTCAAGAGTATGCAAGCATGTTGTATATAAATATTCTAGGTGGGCTAACATTTACGTTAAATGGATAGTCGAATGGTGTGTAACACTAGCATAAAAACGTAAGATAGTTGGCAGTTTTGTTCTTTTTAGAGAATACATATTAGTGTCTTTAAATCTAGTTTGTTTCAACGCTGTGGCTATTTATTTTATATTAGAACGAAGCCAGTATAAAAAAATGTAGATTTTTAAAAATATTATTAGAACTTTGGCTGGTAAAATCCTTTTTTGTTCAAGTTAAATAAGAGTTGTTAAATTTAGTTTGCTTTGATTTTGACATTATAGTTCAAATTTAGCTTTTAACCGAGTAATTAAAAGTTAAATTAATAAAAATTAAAAGTTAAATTAATAAATGGTAATAAATAATTTTGTAAACGTCAAAAATGAATCTCAACAAGTCTAATTAATTAGTCTTATTTTTGGGTAATTCCATTGAAGTAAAAGGTATGGAAACACAGCATATTCTCTAATTAAAAAGTTATCTGTAATATTTTTAAGCGAGTCAAAATTATCACACCGACTGATTATTTTCCGGATTTAATAACACTTCCCGATCATATGAAAAACAGGGTAAAGAAAACATGATGATAGTTACTTTTTATACATCACTATCCTTGATCTAATTTCGTATTCACGGACACGCCGAGCTTCCGTTATTAAGCAAATGACCCCACGCCTGCACAGTTTGCTTTTGTGCATTTACTTAACGTTTTTTGCAAGGGTACAGACACTCCCGAAGTGATGCCTGAATATTAATTCAGAGATAAAATTGATTGTAATTACAGTGGCTGTGTTAGACTAGTGTGTTACTTCTTGTGTTACATGGGGGAGTAGAAAATGTTTAGCTAGCTAGATCGGGGAAGAATTCTCAGTGAATAAAATTCAACAATCATGTTCTAGTTGTCTGCTTTAAGGGCCCTCATCTCAAAAATTAAAACATCAAGCCGAGTTTTAAGAAACACACCATTCGATGTCTAATTTTGAAAATAAGAAAATTTCAAAATTTGGGCTTTGAAATTTAATTTTTAAGGGAGATATGGGGTTTTAAACTTCAAAAAAGACGTTTTTTGTGTCAAGAATAACACATGTTAAAAAACGCTAAACTTCTCCAAGTAATTTTTTTCATACACAGAACAAGTTCACTTAACAAATGACAAAAAACGAAACAAATTTGATGATTAGATTTTTAATTAAAAATTATCAAAAATTTCTAAAAATTAAAAATTTTTAGGGGGTCACAATTTTGAAAATTAACGTCCGAACACGTTGCAATTTCTTCGCATGTAAGTAACGATCGTGATAAAGCCTCCCTAAAAATTTGAAAGCATAATTTTAATTAGTTAAAGAGCAGTTGATGACAAAAAGCAATTCTTTTGCAAATCCCCCCCTCCCAGCAGTTTGGCGATGTTGGCTATAATGATTAGAAAAAAAAGGGAGATGTAGCCAAATGTAGTCGTTCTGCCTAGACGGGGGGTAATATGAGACATATGTGGGGGGAATGGGGGAGAGAAAATGGGAGAGGTATAGATAAATGGAAAGTGAGATAAGAGGTGTTCTTCGTTTACTATTTTTGGTTCGGACCATTCGTAAACGGTGCTGATTTTCTGAATCGTGAAAGGGACAGGCCATTTTTTTTCCGCTTTGCTTCAAGTGACGATTGTATTTTTTTGTGTCATCTACGGCATTTACAAAAAGTGTCTTCTCCTTTAAAATTTAATTTTGGATTTTTTTTTCTGTCAATAGTAATAAAAAAGCTGTTTTTGAATATTTTTCCTAGTACCTAAAGGGGTAAATCCAGTACCATTTTTTTTAATCATGAAAACTACTAAGAAACGGTAAAATAAAGGCATCAAGGATCGAGGCCATGCTAAAAGGATCAAAGGACAAAGATGCAAACGAATAGCTGCACAAACCTTAGAAGTGAGGAATAAACGACCCTGCGGTTTAATGCATTATTTTTCAATTTGATAATTTCGTATAATACTTAAATTTAAGGGTATTTAAGCATTCTTTAATTCATACATTCCTTGAAAAAGGGCGAGATGCCATTAATTTCTATTATTTTTTAGGCTTTCATCGAGTGTTAATTATTTGTTACAGATAGGTTTTCACTTTATAATTATTTTTATTTTAATAAAAATATTACACATTTTATAAAATAATATTACCAGAGGACGTACATAAATGACGCCCTGCTCAATACTAGATATTTAATTGCGTGTTAAAATAAATACCGACATCTGGGCATCCTTATTGTTTATGAAAAGATTTGGGTTTGTACAGAGGAATCAATCCAAATATTTGACGTTTTTCGAATCGTTTACCGATTTCCAAAGTATTTTTACGGGGATAATTTTTAATATAAAGGACCAAATAGTGGGGGCGAGCCTTAAAAAATTCATGTCCGGGGCTTTGTCAAAATCTACTTCCTACAGGTCCTACATAGCTTAATCCGGCCCTGCATGGGCGATCCCTGGATTACATTCTCTGGACCACAGGCTATCATCATTAAAATAATGATGCAATAACAATCGAAAATAAGTTTTGCCAGCTTTCTAAAACACTCCACTTTTCAATATTTAAAGTATACATTATGTTATAAAAATAAATAGCTTTCCTATAATTAGAATCAGCATGACACGAAAATACAAATTACTTTCAAAAGCACGGTTTTTTTTTGTGTGTGCAACTTTTAAGCTAAAATATTTTTAACTGCTTTTCTTTCCGGACATGTAACACCATCTCTCGACTAAAAATTTAACTTTTAAAGATCTCTGAGGTGTTTATATTGAGAGCATTGTCTATAATGGGTACCAAGTACTTCATAAATTTTGTGTTTTCTGCGCGTTTTGGAGGGTGATGATTCTAAAAAAGTTGTTTCCGAACATTGTTCTATCCTTTTGTCTGAAGCCCCTTGAACTAAAAGAGCAGAGCAACATACTTTAAATGTGGCTCACGAGTTCCCAGTACTTGTCGATCTTCATAATAAGGTTTCCGAGAAAATTGTGCATGAGCAAGGGTCATTAGGGTCAAGCTGCCAATAAAATTTTTAGGTTTTAAAGTTATTAAAATTAACATCTTATATCTATCTAAAAATTTGATTAGCAAGAAGGGAAAAAAATGCATTTTCATTTTTAAACTAAATGGAGTTAAAGGTTTTAACATTTTATAAAATATAGTCTATTTTGATGTCGTCTGATTTTTATTGTTATAAACATAGATAACTTAGTAGTGAACAGGTGGTATAATTAAAAAAATTGCACCTGTTCTATGGGGATCGCAGTTTCGCGTTAAAACAACATTACACCGAACATTCTTGTTTTTATAACAAACGAGTACTACTTTATTGTGTGATGCTTTAACTGAAAATTTAATGGCTGTATTGTATTAAAATTATTGTGTGATTGTATACGTACTAAATTTGAAGTCTGTAGCTCTTTTATTTCGAATTGTAAAGTAGTTTCAGTCAGACGGAGAGATCAATGAAAAAACCCAATTTTTTTAGTATGAGCACCCTCAAAAACGTGTAGAAGGCACAAATAGTTTCATTACCATATATTTTATTCAAGGTAATTGAAAGTTTATAAAAACTTTAAAAATTGGACGGGTACAAAGAAGGTGGGGGGGGGGGGTAGTAGGACGTAGGAATAGAAACAAAATAACAGACGTACAGACAGGTGGCCAAACACTATACATTGTAGTCATCTAATTTTTCACTTTCGAGCCAAAAAAATAATTTCCAAATTCAGGCACTTTGGATCGGAAATTGAAAGGGATATGGACGGACGGACAAAATTATGGACGGACATGCAAACGTCCGTGTGTAAATAAAAGATCTTATGAAGTCCTATCTTCTAAACAAAAAAAGAATTTTGAAAATCGGAAGTTTAGTACAGGAATTATGAAACAATTATGGACCAAAATTACCTAAAAAATGTCACTTATCTCGTTCTTCCACTTCCACTAAACGACTGCCAAATTGTAAATTTCGTGTTATTACGTAAATTACGGTTAAGCCAAAAGCCACCAAGCATTTTGACGAACCATACGAATATATCATAGAAAAAACTATGATTTTGTGAATGAGAGAGAAGTTGCAAACTAAAAGCTTTGAAGCACATTTTGTCTCTTTTTCACCTTTTTGTCACTTAGCACGTTCTTCCACTAAGCTCTTCAATTTAGAAATTTTATTTAAAAACTTTTAGATTTTCCAATCATTGACGCAATTCGCCCTAGATTTAAAAGAGAAATTGAAACACCAGTTTGTTATATTTATAGATATATATTTAAATTTTAAATCAATTGTGGAATTAGGCCATGCAATTCATATTTTTAGAATAATTTGACTTTTTAAAAAAAAAAAAAATATTTAAAATGTGTCTTAACTAGCTTTTCTTCTTATATACTTCCAATTCCAATCTAAATATTCTATACAATCTTAAAAATATTAGTAACAATAAACAGTAGTAATATTAGTCATGCATCATAGAAATGCAATTGTAAAAGAATTAGATGCAGAACAGTTTTTTTTTCTATATCGTGCAACCACAAAATCTTCACAACTAATAATATCATCGAAAAACCATATGATGTAGACATTTCTTCGTCTGGTTGGACTGGGCAATGAAAAGGGACACAGCAAGCAATACCCCTAAAGGGCCCTTTTTAAATAGAACTTTCAAACTAGCATTGGAACCGTCCGCGTCCATCAATTACGACTGTCACCAACCCTCTCCCCCCAAACACTAGGTTGTTCTCCCCCCCCCCCTAGGGTTGCTAGTTTTCACTAACCAGTAAGCTCGCCAAAGAATTCCCAAAAGAAAAGTCTTATTCTTCCCCCCTTATCAGCTAGGTGAAGTAAAGTGAAGAAGCCACGTTCGAAATCGGAGGGCGAGTGAGGGCCCTTAAGGGCCCTCACTCGCCCTCCGATTTCGAGCGTGGTTTCTTCACTTTACTTCACCTAGCTGATAAGGGGGGAAAAATCGGACTTTCCTTTGGGGAGTTCTTTGGCGAGCTTACTGGTTAGTGAAAACTAGCAACCCTAGTGAGGCGGGAGAACAACCTAGTGTGGGGGGGGGGGAGGGTTGGTGACAGTCGTAATTGATGGACGCGGACGGTTCTAATGCCGGTTTGAAAGTTCTACGTGAAAAGGGCCCTTTCTACCCTTTAGGGGTATTGGTGTGTCCCTCTTTTCCTTGCCCAGTCCAACCAGACAAAGAAATGTCTAATCATATGGTTTTTCGATGATATTATTAGTTGTGAAGATTTTGTGGTTGCACGATATAGAAAAAAAAAAACTGTTCTGCATCAAATTCTTTTATAAATGCATTTCTATGATGCATGACTAATATTACTACTGGTTTACTGTTACTAATATTTTTAAAGATTAGTATAAAAATGTTTAGATTGGGAAGTATATATAAGAAGAAAAGCTAGTACCATATATCAACGGAGTGAATTAAGACAAATTTTAAATAATTTAAAAAAAAAAAAAAAGACAAAATATTCTAAAAATATGAATTGCATGGCCTAATTCCACAATTGATTTAAAATTAAAATATATATCTATAAATATAACAAACTGGTGTTTTAATTTCTCTTTTAAATCTAGGGCGAATTGCGTCAATGATTGGAATATCTAAAAGTTTTTTAATAAAATTTCAAAAATTGAAGAGCTTAGTGGAAGAACGTGCTAAGTGACAAAAAGGTGAAAAAGGGACAAAATGAGCTTCAAAGCTTTTAGTTTGCAGCCTCTCTCTCTCTTTCACAAAATCATAGTTTTTTTTTCTGCATGATAGATTCGTATGGTTCTTCAAAATGCTTGGTGGTATGGTGGCCTTTGGCTTAACCGTAATTTACGTAATAACACGAAATTTACAATTTGGCAGTCGTTTAGTGGAAGTGGAAGAACGAGATAAGTGACATTTTTTAGGTAATTTTGGTCAATAATTGTTTCATAATTCCTGTACTAAACTTCCGATTTTCAAAATTCTTTTTTTGTTTAGAAGATAGGACTTTATAGATCTTTTATTTAATACGTTTGTACATCCGTCCATAGCCCTTTCAATTTCCGATCCAAAGTGCCTGAATTTGGAAATAATTTTTTTGGTTCGAAAATAAAAACTTGGATGACTACAATGTATAGTGTTTGGCCACCTGTCTGTACGTCTGTTATTCTGTTATTTTGTTTCTATTCGTACGTCCTACTACCCCCCCCCCTTGTACCCATCCAATTTTTTAAGTTGTTATAAAATTTCAATTACCTAGAATTAAATATATGGTAATGAAACTATTTGTGCCTTCTACACGTTTGTGAGGGTGCTCATACTAAAAAATTGTTTTTTTTTTTTGCATTGATCTGTCTGTCTGACTGAAACTACTTTACAATTCGAAATAAAAGAGCTACAGACTTCAAATTTAGTATATATACAATCACACAATAATTTTAATACAATACAGCCATTAAATGTTTAGTTAAAGCATCACACAATAAAGTAGTACTCGTTTGTTATTAAAACAAGCCTTCTAAAAAGTGTAAACTGGCAAAATCACAATACGAAATCAGAAGTATGAAAACAAAAACAGAAGTAGGTGAATCCGATGTAGGATGAAAATTAGAAAAAAAATAATAAACCGCGTCTTACAATATTATTATATAATTACAAAATTAATGTTGTGTATTTTGAACAAAATTACAATTGTGATAGATGCAGCAATTATTGTTTATTTAATACAACATGAATAGAGTTTAGTTTAACATTATAAATAAAAACAAGTTGGTTTGTTACAGAATCTGTCACTTACACCGCTTCGACACAATATTTACGCTCAACAGGAAACACCTAACAGCACCTCAGAAATTCGCCAAACAGGGCTTGTAGCTAGTTCTAATTCAAACTTGCTTCAAAAGGACGTATCTTACTTGTTTGTGAGACTTTTGGTTCGTTCTGTGAAAGTGGGTGACAGACGGACGGACTGCACGATTATAAAACCTTTCACTTTTTACGTTATAAACGTATTTTGGAAGCTAAAAGCAAAAACTTAAGTATTTGAGTCTATGAAAAAAGAAAACAAGTCCTGTTTGGGAATTTTTCGATGTTTCAGAAGTTGATAACCTGAAGAAATTTGAAATAATAATAATAATAATAATAATTCCACTATTCGGCCAAACCAAATATTCGGCTAAAGTGGCAGAATACCGAATATTAGTAACCGATTATTCGGTGCAATAAGATACAGACTTCAAATTTTATACTTGGTTCCATGTACTAGTCGGACGTCAAAATAAAGTTTTCTATATTTTGCATTTGCAAGGAGTAGCTACCATAGAACTTTGTAGGTTTGAAAGTTATTGAAAATACTTAATAAGGTATATAATAACTTTTAAATAATAATCAGTAATTGAAACTCGTATAATGTTTACTTCATTTACAGCATTTCTACAACAGTAGAACATGATTCAACAATTGAACATGATTAAACAATTTATTTTTACAATCGTGATGCATAGTCATTTTAGGAGTTTAGGACATTGTACAAAATGCGTTCGATAGCTTTAGAGATCAAACGTAAAATGGCTTTGAAACGATTTTTGTACCCATAATTCATTTTTTAACAAGCCAGATGCTTTGAATGTTCGATGTAATGTTGTTTTAACGCGAAACTGCGATCTCCATAGAACAGTTCACTGCTAAGTTATCTATGTTTATTACAATAAAAATCAGACGACATCAAAATAGACTAAATTTTATAAAATGTTAAAACCTTTAACTCCGTTTAATTTAAAAATGAATATGCATTTTTTCCTTTCTTGCTAATACACATTTTAAGATAGATATAAGATGTTAATTTTAATAACTTTAAAACCTAAAAATTTTAATGGCAGCTTGACCCTAATGACCCTTGCACATGCGTAATTTTCTCGGAAACCTTATTATGAAGATATTTTTATAAACAAGATTTTTTTTCAAAATCATGTTTAATTATTTTTTTAATTGTCATACTCTGAATTAGTAATATAGGATCCATGGGTACTTTTTTTATTGTAAACTTTTATGGTGTATTTGAAAGAAATTGATTTCTAGGAAATTTGCTCTCTCTTTTCCAAATTACAGACATCAATCACAAGGTATTACTATTTATTAATTGTTATATTAATTAGTAAGTCTCTAAATACATTTTAGATGCCGGAAACGTGTTTAGAGTCATCAAAAACACTTAAAAAGACACCTCACATGCCCATAGTGTTCGTTTTTTAGAAATTATTAATTTTCTGCTGATTAAATTCAAAATGGCGTCTGTAATTAAATGAAACATTAAGAGATTAATTTAGAACCGTTTAAATGTTACAGCAGTGTTATTCAAGCCATCCCAAACAAATAAAATGATATCTTACAAACCTATTTCTCTATATAATATAAAATTGCAATTGTCGGATGCTTGAAAGCCACGTGACTTACGCTGCTTCAGCCAATCAGAAACGCTGAAAGTAAGTGTGGCGGTGTGCTTGTTTTTGTTTTGTGCCGAGGCTGCTTCAGGTTGCTTCCCGTGGCTATGGTAGAGATCGTTACTTAGCGATAGAGCTACGGGATGTCCTGGAGCAGTCCCACGTCAGGTTAGGTTTTGAATTATCGTCGCACTAGAGCTACACGAGGGCTATTGGCGACGGGCGTTTATTTTAGAACCACAGTCAGGTGACGGGAGCAGTCCCAAGGAAACTAGCTTATTTCTCAACTGTTGGTATCGGTCTTGAGAGTTTCCGGCCACGCATCGTAAAAACAGCCGAAGCAGATGCATCTTCCCTTTTTCGTCATGCGCACTCTCCCCACTGGTCGGGACCTTTTACCTAAATTATCTTAGTCTTGCATGTTTGTTTGCGGAGCAAATAAAGATGAATTGCGTAGCAATTCTCTGGGGTTGGCGAGCGGCAACGGGCAGGGTGCTTTGCCTTCAAGTAATTCATACTTTTTTTCTGTGAACAACGCGCTTTTTAGAATCATAAAAAAAAACATATAAAAAGACTTCTTACATGCTAATGTTGTTCGTATTTAGAAATAAATAATTTTCAGCTAATTAAATTCAAAATGGCATCCACAATTAAAAATGGGACCCTCGTATATTAATTTCAAACTTTTTAAAGAGAAAACGATGTTTTAAAGCCATCGAAATAAGATATATTTTAAAGATTCGTATAAAAAAAGTTTTTAATTAGAATAAAAGCTATCACTGTCAATGAAGTGGATTAAGACAAAAATTGTTTAAAAAAATTTCGGATACTAAAAATACAAGTTGCATGGCCTTATCCACAAACCTTATTCCATAATTTACTTAAAATTTTAAAAAATATCTGAATATTAAAAACTGGTATTTTAATTCCTCTATAAATCCAGGGCGAATTATAACATTTCGTATCTTTGTCCTTTGGCCCTTTTATTTGCATTTGTATGGTTTCTATGCTTGATTCCTTTTCCGTTTCTTAGTAGTTTCCATGATTTAAAAAACGCTACCGGATTTACTCCTTTAGGCACACGGAAAAAATTCTACAATAGCTTAATTAATGCTGACAGAAAAAAAAAATATCCAAAATTAAATTTTTATGGAGAAAACACTTTTCGTAAATGCCGAAAATAACAGCAAAAAAAATCAAAAATTAATTATTTATGAAGAAGATACTTCTTGTAAATGCCGTAGATGACAAAAAATAACCCAATCGTCTTTACTCAAATCGAAAGAAATAGACCAGTCTCTTTCACACACTAGGATTCAGAAAATCAACACCGTTTTCGAAAGTTGGTCCAAAAATAGTAAACGAGAACACCTGTTATCTCACTTTCTAGTAATCTATACCCCTCCCATTTTCTTTCCCCACAAACGTCTCCTATTACCCCGCGCCTAAGCAGAAAGACTACATTTGGCTACGTCTCCCTTTTTTTCTAATCACGATAGCCAACATCGCCAAAGCGCTGGGAGGGGGGGGGGGGGGATTTGTAAAAGATTCCTCTTTTAGCGAGAACTGCTCGTAAACTAATTAAAATTATGTTCCCAAATTTTTAGGGAGGCTTTATCACGATACTATCTGACAGGGGAAGAAATTTCTGTGTTTTCGGACGGTAATTTTCAAAATTGTGGCCCCCTAAAAATTTTTAATTTTTAGACAATTTTGATGATTTTTAATTAAAAATCTAATGATTAAATTTGCTTAATTTTTTGTCCCATGTTAAGTGATATTGTTTTGCGTATGAAAAAAATTACTTTGAGAAATTTAGCTTTTTTTAACAGGTGATATTCTAGCTACAAAAAACGTAGTTTTGAAAGTTTAAAACCCTATATCTCTCTGAAAAATTAAATTTTAAAGCCCAAATTTTGAAATTGTATTATTTTAAAAATTAGGCATCGAATAGTGTATTTCTTAAAACTTGAAGTGATGTTTCAATTTTTGAGATGAGGGCCCTTAAACGTTTGGAATATGACTGAGTTTTTAAGTTCTCAGCTGGATAGATCACCTGCATTTGATGGTTCTGATGTTTCACAACTTTACATCGGAACAGTTTCATGATATTTCTATAGTTTCAGATAAAAGATATCTTAAGAAAAAGAAAATGGATTTTCGTTTATCTTTTTTTTACAAATCACTGCATATATTTATTTTGTTATTACAATTCTATTATTTCATTAATAAAACTTCTCATTAAAAATCCTATGGGTTTACCAAGTATTTTTAATTAAGCTATTTATTAAAAGTTTAAAAACAATATTTATGAGAAATACACATCGCATCTCACTAATAATTGTTTATTTTTATTTTAGGTAAGATTTTATTGTCAGGAAATCTAGAAGAATTTGATGAGGTTCCTTTGTGAATCCTTCAAACACCGCACCGAAAGTGCGAAATTACTTTGGTTGTATGAAGTAAAGGCTGGTTGTACCTATGAATGTGTCTGGATGTGTTGTACCTATTTTATCATAATTTATACCAATATGTGATATATAAGAAAATGCAAGCAAGGTATTTTAATTAAAATCTTCATTTTCTTTCTTGAAACTCTGTGGCAGCATTTTATCATTCAGTTGTTTTAAATGGTCGAATGAAATGTTGAAAGAATAAAGTATCCAGATTGCGGTTTACTTCATGTTCCATATCGTCTTCGCACAGAACATGCCTTTATTGCTTTTTCTTCATTTTAGAAAATTCATGTGTTTTTCGGGAAACAGTTCTTAAATGTTGTTATTTAAGAAAATTTCTGCAAAATATTGCAGATCCTTTTTGTCCCGTTTAAAGACATCTATTACGGAAGGATATTCGAATAGATTTATTACAAGACTAGCAAATTTATACCCGTACTTCGCACGGATCAAAAAATATCAAATCGATCCAAGTATGTATACCATATAACCTGTTATAAGACCATAAACTTAAGTTATTCTTCCCGCTCGTGGTCAAGTATGAAATCCCGTTTCATTGCTTTAAAATTCCAAAATCAAAAATACGGTGTAAAATGCACTCATAAATGTCATCACAATTCCCTCATAAATACGTAAAACCTTTTAACTCTTTTGGCCAGTTTTGGGAAATAATTTGGCGAGAAAATAGATATAGCTACAAACACACCCATTATACAGCTCTAACACAATGACCTTAGCACAACCAACCAGCTTATAAATTATTTTTAAAAAACATTTTGCCCTTTTGGCGAGTTTTTAAAACAATTTGGCGAGATTGGCAACATATTTGGCGAAAAATAAAGAATAAAACCCTGATATGCAGCTCTAGTGCGGCGGCCTTTATTAACCATCATAGTTCAGCAATAGCTTAACAAAAATGTTGCCTATTTGGCGAGATTGGCAACGTATTTGGCGAAAAAATAAAGACATAAAACCCTAATATGCAGCTCGTGCAATGGTCTTTATTAACCATCATTGTTCAGTTACAGCATAACAAACATTTTGCCCATTTGGCGAGTTTTAATTAATAATTTGGCGGGATTGGCAACGTATTTGGCGAGAAAATAGCGACCTAATATGCAGCTCTAGAACTTATAGGTTAACTACACATTTATTGCCTGAATATGCATATTTGTAATCAACCGAACCATCATTGACGAAATCATCAACTAAACCCACAATATATCCAGGAATGAAGACTTGTCGGAAATACGTCACTTGAAACATATCAATTATTTTCAAATAATGAATTTAGTTTCTGAAAGTAATGGCAAACATTTTCTATTTTATTTATTTTCGTTGAAAGTTTTATTTAATTTTTTCAGCAGAAGGGCATCGATGATGGCATCAGGAAAGTAAAAAAATGATCGGATTTGAGCAAAAGTGGTGTAGTTTTTCCAGAAAATTCGAATTTTCTCTAAAAATAGAACATTTTGAGCTCTGAAAGTTCTTATTTTGTAACTCAAGTATGAACTACGCATTTGTGCCAAGTTACGAGTCAAACAAATGTCTAGTTTGTGAGTTTCAGAGAGACATACATACATACAAAACTTCATTTTTATTATTATAGATTTAAAAAATAGCCCTCGTGTAGCTCTAGTGCGACGATAACTTAAACCTAACCTAACGAGATTTAAAAACAAATAAAAATTTAAATATTTTAAACAATCGTAAAAAAATAAGATTTTCCTCGTGTCCGAGAGTTTGCTAACGTAATGAACATTGTCGAATCGCCAAGTTCGGAAACTGCGATAAGTAAGGGGATTAAGTATATATATTATATAAAAATATATATTATACGGATATAAAAATATATCATATATATTATACGAATATAAAAATTATTTTTGTCTCAATCGTCTAAATATATTTTAGTAATTCACAAATACATGGAATGATAGCTTGTCCTTCCGGCCAGATCGATGGCCGAAATGTTAGTTGGGCATAGATCCTCGTAGTCTTCAGAATGTGATAATGTCACAAGTATGGGCTTTTTTATTTATTTAGGCAGTCGCGACAACCTTGGAGGTACGACAAAATCGCTAGCCATTACCTCTGAATTTACAGCTAATAGCTTTCGACAAAGTGCCATTCATTGGTATTAGTACGTGCTTATTATTTAACAGTATTTTTATTGCATTGGGTATTATTGTTGTACGTATTGCTAGGTCGATATTGAGTGACTCTAGAATCGGAAAAAAAACAATAGAATGTATCCATGCAAGTATTCGTCCCCCCCCCCCCTCAAAATAAAACTCTGAAAAATTTTCCATACTTGTTACTGAAACAGGTTCAAAAATACATGTTATTTATTTTCTAACGTCCTTACCTTGTAGCCACAAGAGGTTTCACAGTCCCTTGCCGTTGATAAATGTACCTTATCTGAACGGCACAGCCCTTTTTTCGCCCCCTTTCCAAGGTACAGTTTTCTGGCTGTTGTAATATAGCTTCCACTTTCTAAGATTGCCTATTTCACATAAACGACTCTCGCTTTTCGTCACTTCTTTCTTTAAGAAACGAGAACTTTTTAAGGGACTTTGTTACAACCGCTTTGATGTTTCGTTCTCTCTTTTCAGAGGTAGCGAGAGATTGCCTGAATTATTAAATATATTTTAGCTTCACGTCGTTTTTCTTTATAATTTTGCGTGTTTCGCGTTGGGGTTTGGTTGTGTTGATGTACTTTTAAATTGATGTGCAATATGTATTTGATGTTTATTATGTAGCAAGAAGTTATGTAATATTATGTTTTAGTTTCGTTTCTGTGTGTGCTATTCAATATAAGTATGGTGCTGTAACATTTCTGTTGCTATTTGAAAAATATATTTAAATGTCACTTATTATCTTTTCTCCTGTACAAGTTTCCAAATTGAAAAGAAATGATTTTTTTCCTACACGTTTTTTCTGCAAAAAAGTGTCAGGAGTTTTTTCCTATTTAAAATATATTACTTCTAAACAAACGAGTAATCAAGAGAATTCCATTGAACAAAGAAATATTTTGTTATAAAAACATGTGTTAATAAAAATAATTAACATTATAAAACCTCCTGTGTGGTATTTAAATAAGCAATAAAAAAGTTGCAAAAAATTTAAGCCCTTCTTCTAAACTAAAAAGAGAGAAAAGTTTCGCATGTAGATTTTTTAAAAAAGATTAAGTTATGTGTGTAATCAAGTGCGAAAAAATATTTTATCTTTTTTTTCTCCTAAATTAAAAATTTAAACTACTGAATAAGTAAGGGAGTTAAATAAGTACTTTAATAAAACGAATTCGTGCTCTTTCCATAATAAAGACGAATAAAACTTCTTTCGTGAGCAATACTTCAGGATCTGCTTCCTTTTTTGTTTTATCCAAGAGACCCTTGTTGTGCCTCATTCATCATTCAATCTCTCCCCCGTATCCTTTTAACAAGACACCGGAATTAGCCGTCAGAGGATGGAAGCTTTACTGTATCCCATTTATCGATCTAATATTTCACCCATCGACGGAAAAGTATCTTTTTTTCTCGCATCACCTTGACAGGTCACGATGTAGGATAGAAGAAAAAAATTGCTTTCTATTCTTTGTGTATACTTGTCAGAGATTTTTTTCTCCCATTATATTGCTTGGCTTCCCTCGGAATGCAGGTAATTGAGGATTGTCGCTCAACTTGCAATTTTGGCAATATTGACTGTCACTCCGCTTTTCGGGGTTTCGTTAAGAACTTTAAAAAAAAGCTTGGATCTTGTGCTTCTTTTGTTCTTAAACTTTCGAATTTTTGCGCCGAAGTCATCAGTCAAAATGATTTTGCGTAAAGTGAAATTGTCTATAAGATTGATCATTCCTAATTTTATTACAATGGAGCAAGTTATAGCAGTTCCAGTTTGTTAGATTGTTAAATTAAGATGTCTACTAGAATCGAGTGAGAATTTTTGTTGTATTCGTTTTCCAATTTCTTTTGCAATGGTAAAGACAAGTAAAATTGATATAAATGATGTACACTACATATATTTCAGATTTAAATCGTACTAATTGTAAATGCGTTGTATTCATATTCTTCTCAAAATATCCAACGTCAGTTTAAAATTTTTATTAATATTTAGGATATTTTTTTTTAACTGGCATGTTCTTATGTTTAAGCAATATGCATACATTTTATTAATATTATAAATATAATGCTGGTTATTATTATTTATTTTTTCTTGTTTAATTATTTAAATTTAATAGATTGTGGGCCTCGTGTAGCTCTAGTGTGACGATAATTTAAATTAAACTATAATAGATTTGTTTTTATTAGCATTCGCTTTCTGTATGATATATAAAATTTATGGATTGTGCTTGCAGAGTTTTTCCCCCATTTTATAGTCGGAGGTATGCAGATGTAAACTTTAGGGACGATCAGTTTTTCTAACAGCACGCACCTTTTTAATCATAAAAATCGAAATATTAAAAAAAAATTTAAGTGTTGAGAGGTATTTTAAAAACATTTGCTTCTAAAATAAAAATAAACTCGCATGAAAAATAAGTTATTTTTGAGGTTTATCTTCGTATGTTTTCAAAATCATTTTACGTTTAAACTCATTATTGTTAAAACTTTACAACCTTATATATTTGCACAAAAACGTAACCGAAATGCTTGCAACTATTGTTCTGAGTTTTTCAACTTAATGGACAATTTCAAAATGGCTTTTACTTCTCGTGGGAAACTGGAAAAATAGTAATGGTGGAATCGCCTGCTTTGTGATAGTTTAGTTGGTTGTAAAAAAAGTTAACGTTTTAAAGGCTTCATTGTCTTTGTAAGTAAATTTTTCAAATAAAGAAATCGATTCACGTGCTTTTCCATACTTATAAAAAGAAAACGATAGAAAAGAATGTTGGACAAATATTAAATACATTTACGATTCAGAAACAAATGGTTTTAACAGATGGGAATAAATAAGTTTATTGAACATACTGCTATTAAGTCCCTGATACTTAGAATAATAGCTAAAATAGTTATTTTTATGATACTTTTGACTTGTTTTTTGTTATTGTGTAATGTGTACTCAGATCAATTAATTTAATAACCAATAACCAGGGCAGTATTTCTTAACTAAGTTAAACACGCTATTACTTTAATGTACTTCAATATTTCCCAAGATATTTTAATATATAAATTAGGAAAGGAATTACTAAATAGTAGAAAGCCACGGAAATTTGACGAAAAAAAATTAACCGTTTAAAACCAAACTGCTCCATAAAATTATATACGATGCAAAATGCGTCATAATAATTACGCTGTGTTTCATAGTAACTTCGGAGTAGCATTCAGAGTCTTGAAATGTTCAGAGTCTTGAAATGTTATTTAAATTTCGTTATATTTGGGAGTGTAGTAACATCCTTGACAGTATATAGTTTTTAAAAATATATAAAAATGCAAATGAATAGAATTACATATTGCCGGTAAAATTTTCTTTTTTGAAACCTCCAGACAGTTTAAACCCTTAAAACTAATTTCAAGACCTTGAATTGCTTCGCTGCAGTATGTCAACTCTTGCAGTAAAAACAGTTTTACGGAAGAGGCATCGTTATCATAGCAAAAACATCATGCGTTTGTGGAGTAATGGGAAATTTATTACGTTTATTTTTAGATAAATACAAAGTATAAAATCCTATAAGAAATTTTGAAAATTAGAAGTACAAAATTGAAGACTGGGCCTCACCGATTAACAACTGAACTATGGTCTTACGTTTTGCTAAGAAGCTTTATATTTAAAATTATTATCGTATATTTTTCATGCATATTATGTTTTGATGGAGTGTATATATAAGATTTTTATTGGTAGGTATATTTTCTCTTCGAACTCGAAGATAGTCTTGTTAAATTCGTTATTATTTATTATTGAATAAACTTTAAAACTTTGCTTTATGATTAATTAAATCAATTTGAATATTAAGCTTATATTCTATGTTATAATTTATATTATATTTCTGTTAGTATTTTGTTGAAAACGTTATTAGGTTTTTGCATTACTTAAGGTAGGCGAATACCCAAAATTCTAAAATTTTTACTGGTACTTTAATCTTTTCCAAATTTGGCATAGTGATTTCAAATACAATGAATAATACTATTTAGGCATTTTTGTTTATTTAAATATAAATTATTTACTTTAAACGGCGTTTTTCCACTAAAAAAAAGAGGTTTACGCTAACAAGTCTACCACATTGAATTTTCATCCTATAAACATTAATTATCGGTTAAATTCTTCGTTTTGAACTGATACATGCAATGACCCTCTAGAGTTACATACAAATTACAAGAAAATAAGTTATTAAGAAAAATGTTACAAATTAACCACACAAAAAGAGATTTTTTTTTCTTCGATTAACTTACACTTGGACATCTTTAAAGAAAAAAAAACTTGTATATTTACACCAGATGTTAGAGGTTCATTGCACAGATATATATTAAAATAGCACCTGTAAAAAATTTCAGGTAAATTAATGTAAAACTTTTGTGCTAGAAGTGTTAGCGTAAACCCCTTTTTTTAGTTGAAATACACCGTTTAAAATAAATCAATTATATTTAAATAAAAAAATTGCTCAAAAAGCATTGTTCATTATATTTGAAATCACTATGCCAAATTTGGAAAAGATTAAAGTAATCTGTTGTAAAAATTTTAGAATTTTGGGTACTCGCCTACCTTAATTAACTCTAAACTTAAGTTCATAATTGTTCAAAAAAGCTAGTTTGATACTTTATCGCCACTTGTCTACTGTTAAAATTACGAAAACCTTTTTCTTTTTAGTATCAGGGACTAGAAACCCTAGATCAGGTCCTGTTTTTATCTCAAGTGTGCTAGTCTAGAATTTAGTCTGAAGTACCTAATATGAGGGAAAACACCAAAGTAGGAGACTCCCGACAAGGTGGTTGGATGTGGTAGAAAGACACCTTAAGGGAGTCAATCGATAGAGGGCTATTATGCGGACAAAATTAGATGGAGATAACTTGGAGAATTGGCCTAGCCTGCATTAGGTTGTAGTGTCAGCAAAGAAGTAATAGACTATAAATGCAAAAATACAACTCTCAAATATTTGTAACTCACTACTTACTGCTTTAATATAATTCCGTATAATCAAGCGTTTATTTCTTCCATTCATTATTAAGACCTTGATAACTTTGAATTCCCGCTTTAATTTAGCAGGTCCACCCCCTTCGTCAATGTATGATAACATGCAAATTTTCCTCGCAAGAGAAATCAACAAGAGCTTAGGGACGGATGTGTAACAAAAGGATGCCCTAATACTATTCGTCTGTTATTTTACTTTTAAGAACTAAGGAACCTCATTAGGGCGAAACATGTAATGTCGCTTAACTTTAAAGGAAATTTTCATTTACTTTTTAACAAATTTAAATTATATGATTGAAAAAGAAAAATCCAAGAAATTCTGACCAAAAGCTTAAAATGCAATTGATTTTTTTAGTTAAAAATCAGGCAAGTGTAAAGTAGTGGATAAAAGGGTGTAAGAAAACCTTATCACTTTTTGGTGTAGTTTAAACTCACGATCCCAAATAGCTCATCTGTAGTTCTAGTGCGACTTTAGTTCATTCAAACTAAGATAAACATCCAGGTCCTCCATCCCATCAAAACTATCCTATCCTATAAATGGATTGTGTAGTTTATAATCCCGCAAAAGAATATATGGAGATTAATAATCGTACATTTTTAATGATCTAGTATTTTCCCCATTACTTAACTGCAATCAAAAATTTCTTTGCCCGCCAGTAATAGCCATGCGTATATCTCAAGAGCGATTTTAAATTTAGTTTAACCAAACCATCTCTCGGGCGCTCTTCCCTTACGAACATATGTCCATTTTCAATTCAGGTACAAACGTACGGAACAAATGTTCCTTAAAATAAATTAATATCCCGCATCCCTTCAGAAGAACTCACCCTGGAAATTTAATAACTCCCTCCTTCCATCACGGCTCATCATTCCTGCATCCGGCAATAATGATCTGCCCATTATCCGGCATCGTCATTATCCCTCGGCGCGTTAATGATAATAGCACCCTGCCTATTCACACCTAAACTATCAGATAACCACCACGCCGGAAGAGATTATCAATTGTTGGAGATTTAGAGCTTGGATTCCCTCCATTTTTGGAGCGTGAGTTTAAGATACTCTGCTGCGTTGGAGATAGTTTGGGAGAAGTTTGCCGGAGAAAGGATATTGTCGTCATTTGGAATTGGGATTTCGACGATTGGGCTTTGATCCATTAGTTACTTCTTTCCAGTAATTATATTTGGGGTTTTGGGATGCCTTTAGCTCATTTGCTGCAGATGTAGAGGTGAATAATGTATTGGTCTATCGTTATTTGAAACATGAAGCGGCAATTTGTTTCTTAGATATTTTTCTAACATTAATTTTACAATAAATAATCTTTTTTAAAATCTACGTCTTTTAACTGATTGAAATATCTAATCGGAAAAGTCGGCATCGGGTATTGTTAAAACAAGTCATTATCTTTGCTGTTTCACCGTTTCATTTATAACCTGCTTTACTCTTATAAAATGGTCTAATGGGTCTTCTTTGACTCTGTCAGACCTGAAGTTAAGTCAACAACAATTCTTTAAATACGTATGCTTGGTATTCATTCAAAATAAATTATTTTGTTACATTGGAATTAACCTCTTCATGAAACTCGCTCGTTCATTTTTCCTAATTTTTACCAGACTACTTGTATCATTACTTTTAACAAAAAAAAGTGACATTTTAATGAAATTAGTTTAAAAACTGTCAAATCTCCCAATCGTTAGAAGTTCCGACTCGTGGGTTTTACAGCAAATACGTTAAGAGTTTTAAATTACAATTAATACAGAAAGGTGCCAATTCCGATGGAAAGCAATGATTCTAGAATTTATTACTTGCACCATTTCTAACTGAGTTTGTAGCTAAAGAGGAGATAGAATGTCTATTATAATCAATGGAGCCCTGGGGGATCCAAAGTTCTCCGAGTTCGATTTATTGAACCTGATCCTTGTAAGTTGGAAATGCTAGTCTGCGGCCATATTTACCCACAATTTTTTTGCAAATTTAAAATCTATTTATCTTTCATTTGAAATAATGATTATATTTTTTCTAAATTAATGATTTTTTTTCTAATTGAATCGAAATATTAAAAAAAAATTAAATTTACACATGGAGAAAGTTGTTATTTTAGCAAGTCGTTACAGATTTTTCTGTCAATTCGCCCGTTGTGTTCTTTGCCTAATTTTACATTTGTTCCATAATGGAAATATTGATTTTAATAATCTTTAAAGAGAGACAGAGAGAGTAGTTTTTTGGTTTTTAGTATTATATATATTTATTTTAATAGCTTTTTAGTATTATATTAGGAATATGAAGATACCAATATTTAAGAAAAAGTTTAAGTCGGTATATACTTGTTTCCCAGAAATTGTATATTTGCTTTCACTTCGAAAAACAAACATCAAATACAAGTTTGATCCAGGGTTAATCTCGTATAGCATACAATTCTATTTATATTGACATAGACAACGTTAACAGCAAGTTACATAAGACTAAAAAGCAGAAGTTGGTATAAAAACCTACAAATGTTATATACAAAAGTTAATATTGACTTAGTGTGCAATTTTCTTGTACAAAACATGTATTCAACTATTTTTTCTTCCATCATATGTATATCAAATATTTTACATCCTACATATTTATATGACTAGATTTTATGTACTCCATATATATCCTATACATTTTTTGTATATGACTCTGAAATGCTTTTACAGCTTTTGTGGCTATAAATGGCGTCCCATGACAGTTCCATGACGCGGACCCTTCTATCGAACTATCGCTTGACGTCGTCTGTCGATTTGTCTTATTCCTCCACTTTATTTGCCAGCTGCTCTTGCCGTGTGTACGCAAGGTTTGGTGTGTGTTACCGTTGTTAGCCCGGTGCCGGACCATCCTTCAAACTGCCATTTTCATTTGTTTTCCCGGACATTTCTGAAAAGTTGGCCCTGTTCGTGCTTTTAACCGAGGCACATGGTCGGTGTTGACGTAATTTGATATTTTTGTTTCATGGATTTCTTTGGTATTTTAAGATTTTGTCAATATGTTTTCGTTTTATTTATCGTTTTTATTCGATGAAATTGAATTAATTGTAGTTCTAGAAGATAAATACCTTTAATTTCAAACACCTCAACAAATACTTAAAAAAGTTATATACAAAGAACACATTGCTTCGCTTTGTTGTTTAACATCTGATTAAAAATAAACCGGATTAGTCATGTGTAGCTTTAGTGCGGCGTTTTTACAACACAGCCTTAGAAGTTAGTTTGATGTAATTCATAATAATCAAATCTGGAATCCATTAGTAATGTAAAAATGTAAATAACTGCCTTTCCCCTAATTTGTATTAAAACCATGCTGCATACTCATATCTAGCATTTCTAGATAATCACTGAAATAAGTTAAATAAATAAAAATTCCACTAATTTTACAAAGATAATGGTTTCTTTTGTTAATTTTCTGGCGTTGACATGCTCGCAGTAGTTGCTATTTTAGATTTATTGATTGCAAATAGATCCCTCTAGGTTTTAAAGTTTATTAAAAAATAATTATCTTAAAATGTATTTCAATTTTAAGGGATAAATCGCATTTTTAAAAAAGTATTTCTGATTGAATTTGAAAGTAGCTCGCATAGAAGAAAAAAAATGCATGTTTATTTAAGAAGTTTTATTTTATAATATGTGTGAACTCTTAAACATTTTATCATTACTTTATAATATTTCCTTAATGCTAACTTTCGTCTATGTATGTTGTAGCAAACCCTAGTTTTGAAATAAACAAAAAGTTAAGTATCCCTTCGGCTGTAAACGCGGGTGGTAGCACTTTCGCCTGTAATATTTCGCCTATTTCTTTTGAAAACTATTATGTTTGCAAAATAAAATATATATTTCAATATAACCGAGATAAAACTGGAAAATTTACATGTTACACTCTCTATTCTGAATTTCAATTGTGATAACAGTTATGAATTTTACACTCGAAAAATGTCTACAGGGAGAGAATAATATGTTTTGGCAGCTATGGAGCCATGGTTTCCTTTTTAACGCCTCCTTCCTGAAAAATAAAACTGGAAATTCGGGAAAAGCAAACATTCTTTTCACAGGGAGAATAAATTCTCTTGCAAGCGGCAACCGTTGGCGCCGGTTCCTCAGTAGTTCCAATAGTTCTGTATTTGCATACTTTAAAAATATTTTGAAAAGGACACGAAGAAACCGTTTCGGCGATGCAGGAATATTCTGGTACTGTAAAAGTATTTAATCAAAACGGTATATTAATATCAAAACGTTCCCAAAGGAGTGTATGACGCATTCTTCATTAAATGAATAACACCACACCACATTTAAATGTTTTGAAATCTGTAGAAATGTATATGTACTTTATTTTTTCTTGTAAAATTTATTTTGGCTGTTTTGTTTTACTTGACGTCTATGTGATAGGGATGGGGTGATAACAAATTTTTAAAAATTAGACTTTTTCTTTGCTCTTTTTAATGTACTAGTAGTCACTTGTTTACTGTAAATAATTTTGGTGTAATTTCACACCAAAAATGGTGGCAACAAAGTAGCCACCAAAAGTGGTGTAAGGAAACGCCACCAGTAAGTAATTAAACACCGATAATTGACTTGTGTGTAGAAACACCTCATTTGGTGGCGACGTATGACCGCGAAAGTATTTACTTTGGCTCGAATCTCGATCTGTAACACCGAAGAATTGAAGAAGTAGTAGTAGTGGTAGAGAGATATTTGCTCGCCCGGGTACACTGAATTTGGTGCTTTGTTTTTAAAATGTCGTCGAAAGGTTACAGTTATACCATTTTTGGTGTATGTTAACACCGATTTTTTTTAAAGTTTAAATGAAAACCATTTTGAGTAAATGATAACATCAATTTTGGTGCTGACCCCACAAGTCGTGCATATTTACACCCTGTTTTCTTGTTTAGCATTCCACAAACCCAAAACAAGCGTAACAATACTCCCTTGTTTTAACTGCGTTGTAGCTAGTTTTATTTTAATTGCTTGAATAAAAATTCGCAATTGAAATGAAATATTTTTGTGACTTTCTATTTCTATTCCATTGCTGGTACTTCTTCTAAGTAATTTAAAGTTATGCACAAAATCACATTGTTCGAAATTTTAGTTGTTTGTATACTTTAAAATTAAAAGAAAAATTCTCTAATCTATTGCATAATTATGTTTATAAAAAACGTTCTTTTAAAATTTGTATCAACTTGATAGAAGATGATCTATCATTGTCTACAAAGCAACTAACCAATAAATACCCCTTCAACATGGAGTATATATTATGGTATTACATTAATAAATACATTATAGAACCTTTAGAGAATTGAAGGCCTTCATTTCAACGATGGTCCTTATATCTCCCCAATCTAATGGATCTGCCATCTGTCCGTTACGACGCAGGCAAGTTGGGAAAAAGAAATTCAGAAAAAAATAGGGCTTCTCTCGCAAGGGGTGTTGTAGAGAATGTCTGGAGGGGGAAGAACAAAAGAAACTGCTGACGATAATGGCCGTCTCTATCAGTGAGCGATCGGGAAATGCAAATTACGTAATTTTCTGGGACATTTCTGACATGATTGCCAACTGGGAAGCTTTGGTATCCGTATCGCCGAGTTGTAAGGAGAAAAAATATTTTTTAAAAAGTGATTTTTGTTTGTTAATTATTTTCCTTAAACAAAAATTTAGTTGCGAAGTTACGGAGAAAAATTCTGCATAAAAAATATTTGCTTGTACTAAAATTCCCACTACATGGCTTACATTTATATTTATCTAAGATCTATTTCTATTTATCAAGTATTCTATTTTAAGAGTCTGTTAACAATATACTATTTCGTGCTTATCTACGATATTTAAATTAGGAGTCGCTACGCACTACAGACACTTGCATTTCCTAGAAAAAGTACATCGGCACCAAGAGTGCGAGTTCGAGTAACACTAACAACTCTGAAAAGATAACCACTGTAAAATTTTCCGCAAAGGCAAATCTGTTATTATGTTTTAACCAGCGGGTGACCGAGCTCTGCTCGGAGAAAATAGGTATCGAAGCTAACTCGAAGATTTAAATTTTCAATTGTGATTTATCAAAACAATCATACCATAAGAAAATTTGTGAAACCATTGGTGAAAAGATAACCGGTTAAAGTTAATGTGACCAGATTTTCAAAATCAAAAAGTGGGACACTCCATCACCCCCCCCCCCCCCCGGTGTATTTTTTAAGTAATTTTTTAAGCACATAGTAGTCCCTTCACACAATGACACACTTGGTATAAGAAAGATAAGGAAGGCGCGTTCAACAGCAGCAGTGGCTCCAGGAAAACCGAAACCATAATCTACCAATTTTTTGATGACTTTAGCTTCATTTAACAATTTCTAAAGACGTCATAGCGTTTTACAAAGATTATTCATAAAAAAAAGTCTATTTTATTTACAATTTCCTCGTTTTTCGGGACTTTGCGGGACTTTTACAAAAAAGCGGGACTGTCCAGCCAAAAGCGGGACGTCTGGTCGCATTAGTTAAAGTGCACCATTGTAAACAAAGTTAGAGTTTGGAAAGGGAACTATTCTATACAAAGGTAAAGTTTTGAAAGTCATAGGAAATGAAATGTAATTGATAATTGGCGTTTCGTTGAAAAGCAACAAAAATGTCGAAATGTGGTAAACATTCCATTTCATACTTCATTCAACTCGATAGGTATAGCAACCATATGTTAAATTTTCAAGATCGCCAAAAATCGCCAATGAACAGAATAGAACTAAAATCGTCTGCTGATTGGAACTAAAAAAATATTCATGTTACCATTTCTGTAAAACTCAATAAAGTTTAAAGCAAGGTTGAATTTATTTAAATTTGAAAAATTAAAATCTTAACTAAACATTTATAGCTTAAGCAGAGGCTTATAGCTTTAGAAGATGGCATCACGAAAGTAGCCATTATGGCGAACTGATGAAGTTTGAAAATATCCTATCTGTAACTCCGAACTGCTTGACCGTAGCGCTTCAAAACCTGTGCCAATCGATTCGTCGTGGCCAAAAACCCCAGACCCCCAAGTTTACCGGAGTTTATTAATTCTGGGGCGATTTTCGACTTGGCACCAATTCCTCGTATTATAGTATAGTTAGAGTTTGGAAAGGGAACTATTCTATACAAAGGTAAAGTTTTAAAAGTCATAGGAAATGAAATCATGAAATGTAATTGATAATTGGCGTTTCGCTGAAAAGCAACGAAAATGTCCAAATGTGGTAAACATTCCATTTCATACTTCATTCAACTCGATAGGTATAGCAACCATATGTTAAATTTTCAAGATCGCCAAAAATCGCCAATGAACAGAATAGAACTAAAATCGTCTGCTGATTGAAACTAAAAAAATATTCATGTTACCATTTCTGTAAAACTCAATAAAGTTTAAAGCAAGGTTGAATTTATTTAAATTTGAAAAATTAAAATCTTAACTAAACATTTGCAGCTTAAGCAGAGGCTTATAGCCTTATAGCTTTAGCAGATGGCATCACGAAAGTAGCCATTATGGCGAACTAATGAAGTTTGAAAATATCCTATCTGTAACTCCGAACTGCTTGACCGTAGCGCTTCAAAACCTGTGCCAATCGATTCGTCGTGGCCAAAAACCCCAGACCCCTAAGTTTACCGGAGTTTATTAATTCTGGGGCGATTTTCGACTTGGGTCCAATTCCTCGTATTATAGTATAAGATAGTTAGAGTTTGGAAAGGGAACTATTCTATACAAAGGTAAAGTTTTAAAAGTCATAGGAAATGAAATCATGAAATGTAATTGATAATTGGCGTTTCGCTGAAAAGCAACGAAAATGTCGAAATGTGGTAAACATTCCATTTCATACTTCATTCAACTCGATAGGTATAGCAACCATATGTTAAATTTTCAAGATCGCCAAAAATCGCCAATGAACAGAATAGAACTAAAATCGTCTGCTGATTGGAACTAAAAAAATATTCATGTTACCATTTCTGTAAAACTCAATAAAGTTTAAAGCAAGGTTGAATTTATTTAAATTTGAAAAATTAAAATCTTAACTAAACATTTATAGCTTAAGCAGAGGCTTATAGCTTTAGAAGATGGCATCACGAAAGTAGCCATTATGGCGAACTGATGAAGTTTGAAAATATCCTATCTGTAACTCCGAACTGCTTGACCGTAGCGCTTGAAAACCTGTGCCGATCGATTCGTCGTGGCCAAAAACCCCAGACCCCCAAGTTTACCGGAGTTTATTAATTCTGGGGCGATTTTCGATTTGGGTCCAATTCCTCGTATTATAGTATAAGATAAATATTTTAATCAAGAAACTAGCTTAAAATTATTTCGACGGTGGTAAAGTAAACTCAATTTTACTATATATCTCTTTGTATATCTTCTTTGCATGCAAAATAATCTTTTAAAATCAAACATTAAAAAAGTGTTCATTCAAATCCCTACAAACAAATTTTAAAAGCTACATTACACAATAATTTGAAGAGCGAGAAACCGAATCGTACTTCGTTCAAGAGCGAATACCCAACACCGAATTAATCTCAATAACATCCCCGATTCCGAGTTTTTCAAAAGAAACAAACAAAACTCAATTTTTCTACTCCCTTTTACATAAAATTCCCATTTGTAACGCTTATCTGAGGCTATGTACCCCCACAATTACGCCTTGCATTCAGAATATAGGTGCTATTCGGATTTTTAGATGTGTATTTTATATGTATGTATCGCTTGGTACTTTTCCCAAAGGATGTAAATATAACGATCCCCGTTTTGCGTTCGCTTATTGCTCACATTTGTAGATTTTTTTTTTATGTTTGGTAAAGAGATTGAGTTTTATGCTCTGGTTGTAGTAATAAAAGATTCGGTGATTTAGTCGGAATATGAAATATTTCTGATTTGGGGCTGCTGTGATGACGATTTTTAAAGCGATGTTGTTGATGATAGTTTCTCCTTTCGAGTTTTAGATCGAAAAATTAAAATTTAAAAACATTTATTTTAGGCTCAAATGATATAAGGTAAAATCGATGGTAGTTTAAGTTTAGCTACCGCAAATAACATTATCTTTATTGATTTTTGTATGATTATCACAGAGTTTAATATATAACATTGAAACTTAAATATTTTTATTTGGGTTTTTTTAAATTTAAAATCGTTATTTGATTTTTGATATCTTTGACCAGGTTTACTCAACTTGAAAAAAAAAACCTGGCAAAACTTTTGTAACTGTCAATTTTAAACAGATACTTATGAGGAAAAACTCTTCAAATGGCCTGGTCCCAATCCGACACTCATTTAAAAAAAAGAAAATTAAGACTGATAACAGCATGCTTGGGAACCATAATATTCTGGTGGGGTGTTGACCAGTTGAAAAGGGGGGGGGGGGTGTTGGCGAGAAATAAAAGTACACATAAAATACAAATCACCTTTATTAAGGGTACATAGCCGGTATATAAAGCGCTAGCCCCCCTCCCCCCCCAAAAAAAACCACTTATAAAGTTCTTAACCCGTGTGGCTTTGCTGGTGGTGTTAGTCACATGTTGTGTCAATCAATCTCACAATGTGAGATTGTATAAGTAATGTTATAATAGGTATTTGGCAGATTTAACAGGTGTGATACAGAATTTCTCCAGGTGTTTGTGAAGTTCCTTGCCATAAGTGTTTACAGCTCTGCAACCCCATATGTGTATTTGACATTGGGTAAGTCTTGGTAAGTCTCGAGAAAAATATTTTAGCCTTTGAAGGAGAAAGGTATTCTGTCTTCTTCATCATGTGTGTATGGGAGTTACAGACTGCCGAGATTTGGATGCTGTGCTAACTAGAGATTATGGTGGTTTTCTTTTCGAAGCATCTGCCATTACTAGCTCAATTTCTCATAGTTATTACAAGTCGTATTTTTTCATTTATTCAACCATTAAATAAAAGGGTTGTGCAGGGAAAAGTCCTAATTAAATCCATTGTGGTTTATTATCCTGACTCCTTGCCAATGATGTCATTGTAAGGTTTTGTTGGATGCCTGCAAATATGTCTTAATCATGGCTAGCATTTTTTTTTTGTTACCACTATCCATATCATAGCTCTGTAGAAAGAAGTTTTACCAACCAAATACTTTGGTCTAAAAATCTCTATACCATAATAGTAAAATCCAACATTTTATTCTGCCGTATACGGTCGCAATTTCTTCCATCATTAACCTTAGAAAACCCTGCCTCGTCAAGTTTAAGACTTGGGAGACCATATCATTGAGGTCTCGACCTTCCCGCCATTAGTGTTTGTGCACGTTCCGTCTCATAGGAGATAACAGCACAAGTTTTATACCAAAAGCTAAGAGATGGGTGATAGTCGCTGAACCGTAAAGAAGAAAACATCCACTAACACTAAAAAGTTCCGCTTCTACGATCCTCCCCATTTAATTGGTTCTTGCGTGTCTTCCTTGACATGTGCAAAAATATATCTTTACCGAATAGTTTACAGAGGTTGTGTTAAGTTTGTAGGCTTCGTATACAGTTCAGTTAAGTATTAACAATTCACGAAATATATATATTTACTCTTGGAACATACTTCGGAATGATTCGTTTTGACTTTTGATGGATATAACTTAATGGTTTTTTTTGTTAAATATTTGTTTAAAATCTTTCTTTTCTGCGAACTTCTTTTCTAATAACGAAATAATATTGAAAGGGGTAGTGGTATAGTGTTTTAAAGGATATATTTTAATGGGTATACTTACACCTACGAAACATTTCAATTTTTTTTAAAACTTTAATATTATTAAATTGTAGAGAAATACCGTACCGCATTATAAACCGAAAAAATAATCATGCTTTATTTTATCCCCTTTTTCGCTAAAAAGTAAATGAATAAATATTTTAAAATAAAAGGCAACAAGGACTTTCACAATTATACGTAATTATGCTGTAATTTTTTTCAAAAGAGCAGGTACATAATTAGGTTTTTCTTTTTTTTTCATCGCATTCCCGGCCCCTTTCAAAGAATACATTAAATTAGAGCTCAAGCTCAAATTTGTTCCTTATTAAGAAAACGACTCATTTCCAAATGAATAGTATTAGAGATATGCCTCTTTATATTACCGTTTACTTGTATGTACCATGACCACTCTTTCTATTCTTTAAAATAAAACAAAGTTTACGGTTGAAATAAAATGTTGACTATCTATTAGAAACATTTTTTAAAGAATTCCTTTTCTTGAGTTAACAATCTTAACGAATGTTGCACTCTGTGTTTCTCCTGAGGATTGTTTTGTACAAGCAAAAACGAGTGATCTTTAAGGGGAATTATCTGAACTTTGAATCGTTTCCGTGCTATGCGGAGTAACGAGCTCTGGTAAAAACTTGTTATATCTACCAACATTTTTTATTTAAAAGCAATATCTGTGTGATCTGAACTTTCATCATCTGGAAAATGGAGTCGTTAAAAATGTAATGTGCCTTGAATACAAGACATGTTTTAAAAATAAAATTAACCTGGAGTTTGCTTTAGCTATATTTATGTTTTCTTTTATCATGAAATGATTTTTAGGGATTTTCGTGAATAAATCAAATTGAAAGCACTTGTAAAATAAAAAAAAAATTAGATTTTTGTCGTAAAAATAAAATAGTTGTGATGATTGTTGTAATAATGCCCCGTCGAATTGGTTGAAATACGTTTATTGTTATAGAACAAGGTACTGCGGTTTTGACAAATGAAAACTACAAGGCTCTGGGGTGCTAGGCATATGTCCCGGTAAGTAAGGTGGTCAGCCTCACGCGAGAATTCTACCATACCCCCAGTGTTTAGTTCCCATGCAAGCTTGATACTCATTCTATTTACCCACTTAAGAGATGAATGGCTGAGTCCACCACGCCCAGTCCGGGACTAGATCACCGGACCTGTGGCAAGGCAATGCGAAGCGCTACCACTACACCAAAACCGACCTTAAGTTTGCAGTATACAATGTTCTACGAGAAAAGGGTAAATAGTTCTCATTTTCGAGTGCGAGAATCGAATACAAAAAGGTATTTCCCATTCAATAAATAAATTTATTTGTTATTTCAAGACATTTATTTATTTTTATTAGTTTAGCTTCAGTTAGTGTTATTTTAATTATTTTTTCCTTCGATTTTGACGTAACATTGCGCACGAATATCAGGGTCAAAGGAGCAACCAATAGGAGCAGGCGAAATTTCGGCGCCAGCAGCGTTGCAGTTTCCTCCGCCTAGTACATTTCTCTGCTGCAAACTTAAGGTCGGTTTTTGTATAAGCCACTGGGCCTCATATTGACGTTATCATTATTATTTATTCATCATTATTTATTTGTTTCATATACATAAGAGCATGCTGTAATTATATCAATTTTTTGCTATTTCAAAGTTTTTTTTTTTAAATTTGATGTAATAATACTGAACACGTATTGTGAGAAGTAAGGTAGGATTAATTTATATTAGAATAACTATTCATTGTAAGAACTGTGAAATTCGCCATGAGGCTTGCAGTGCAATCGATGAATGTAATTGTTCGGTTCCTTGGAGACCTTACTTTAAAGGAGCCGTCAAAGACAACCCGGTTTACGTGATTCTTTTACAAAGCGATTTTAGTAGTTAATAAAGTAACTAGCTGTATGGTGTATAGTAACACTGAGATAAATGTAGTGGGTATTGTAACAAAAAGATAAGTAATAAATATAATAGAATAAGTTACAGTGAAATAAATGGTGAGTACTATTTACAGTGTTACAGTTACCGTTGAGTGACTTGTGGCTTTAGGATTATATTCATAAACCTTCCGATTAAAAGAATTGTAGTGTTTTATATAATAGTTATATAATTTTACTACCAATAAAGAATTTAATTTTTAAATGAGCACTAAAATTAAACACATCAGAAATATTATATATTGTAGTTTACATTATTACAAAATTTTAACCAGGCGAATTTAAAAATTGACGTTTTATATGCTACTAAAGGTGATGTTCGGACATACCCTTTATAAAAAGCTGAACTTTGTGCTTTATAAATGTGGCGTGGAAGCTGAAAGTAATATTATGAACAAATAACCCTGAGAAATTCGCTGTACTTAATTTATTTTGCCTCTCTTTGTTTTTGAAATATATCCTTTTAAAATTATTTAGACAAAAATTCTTGAAGATTAAACGGACAAAAGATTCTTAAAACATCTGTATTTTCAGTTCATAGTTACTCTCTTTCGAAATATTTTATCTTTTTCTTTTGCCTTAAACTGAGACTTTACTTAAGATACTGCTGTTTAATTCCCACAAGAATCAATGTAGCTCACCTTTGAAAAATTTATTGTGCAGGATCGGGTTTAATTGTAAGCTGGAATTCCTAATTGAAAGTGGTGTTTATTTCCCCCAAGACAGCCTTTTCCCTACGTAGCTTGCAACGCAGAGTAAAAAGAATTCCAATCAATATATTTTCTTTTGGAGCTGATTACAGAAACGTAATTAAACTTTCCCTACATTTTTCATTCGACAAACTTAAGACTCTGCATTGTTTTCCTCTTTTTCACAATATTGTCTTTTGCGAAAATTAAAATTATTAAAATTTCGACAGTTGCTTGTACAAGCCATTGTTCTTTCTCCTTTAAAAAAAAATTATCATTGTTCTTAACTTTGCTTTGTTTCGATTTTAATTAATGTATGTTTACAAACTTTTTTCTTTCTGTAAAGCGACTTATGTTTTTTTTGTAAAGTCATCGAAGAGTACTTGTTTGCTCTTTCTTTTTTTAAAAAGGTTTTCCACTTGAACAGTTTTCAGGCTAATGTTTGGTTAGTTTTCCAATTAACTTCGAATTAAATAGGCTTTGGGATTAAAATCTTTTTAAGTTTGCATTTTCTTCGCTTCTTTCCTCTGACAATTCAAAATATTTTGAATTGTATTCACTAATTTTTTTTAAAGTTTATTTTTTGAAATAAATTTTACTCGTTAATTGGTATATTTTTTATGCTGACTGTTAAAATTATTTTTGTCAACCACTGAACAATTTTGTTCAATTGCATACGGGGGGCTACTTTTCTGAGCATTGTGATGTAGAATTTAAGTGTATTATTTTCAACGAAATTTTTTAAATTCTTTTGCAGTATTGCCATTGCCACATATCCCTACTTTTTTTTAATACTTCATACTTCTTTTCAACTATTTTCTCTTTTATTATCAAGGTACTAAATTCTTTTCTAAAGAAACGCAACACCAGAATAAGAGAAAGTCGAGCGGAGTGAAGAAATGGATTTCTCTGTAATAGACGATTTTTCGCGCAGATAATTCCAAAACGGATGAAATTATTTTACGCCAAGTTGGATTTTTTTGTACGAGCTGCCAGTTGCTTTATATAAGAGTGAATTAGATTTTGTATGAGTTTGGAAAGAGAACACTTTTTTTGTGTGGATTAAAAGAGGTTCGTGTGAAGTACAATGAAATGCACTTAAATCTGAAATCGCAATAGGAAATGGCAGCTAACGTATTGATTTATGTACTATTAATTATCTGGCTTTGATTTTATTTTGTGTTATTCATTAAGTATATTTTGTAGTCTATTGTACTCAATTGTAATCTTAAAAACATCTACTTCGAATCGGGTTTTTTTCAAGCCTTTTTAGAAAATTTTAAGTCGCAAACGTTTACTCATGATCAAGCACTATATTTTAATAATAATGATAAAGCTGTAATAGTAATGCTAGTTTTTAAGTTAAGTATAAGTGAAGAGTTAATAACCACAGAATAACATTGTATTTATTCGAAATAAATTACCCTTTGAATATATTCCTGTTTAGACTTTTGTGAAGTTAAATTACTTGACACATTTGACACTTTTCAAGTCGTACAAATAAGAAGGAAATAAATAATTATTTATTTGTTTATTTACAAAAATAAATACTGATGAAATTAATGAAATAAAGTATGAGAAAATCATCACGATTGGCATGAAGCTATATATTATTTAAATAAAGTAATAAAAAAATAGTTACATCGATTTAGATTTTGATTTTTTATGCAGAAATTGTGCAAGTTTTCAAATGTTTCTTGATATACCGGACAGAGTGGGAGGAGGATATATAAGTTTCAGTTTAAGGCTTCACATATAAAACGTTTTATTTTAAAAATCATGTAACATGTACTAGATCCTTTATAAAATTTAATTTAGAGCTTCGAAATCAATAAACCTTATTATTTTTATGAAACCATAATTACATTTCTATACCTATTTAAGTTCTCTATTCCATTCACATTATTCACCAAACGTTATCATTAGAAATTTGAACAAAGTATGTATAATTATTTTAAGCATAATTAACATGTAATTCTAACATTAAGCCTAATTCGACAAATAGAACCGCTAAGGTATTATTTATTGTGCTACGCCTTCATTTATCTTAGACTCTTTTGTTACCGGAATACTTTTAATTATAATTTCTTTTTGATTTCTTTGGGTATTAAATAATGGTCCAAAAACTAATTTATTAAAAGCTTTTAAAATAATGAAAGTTAAAAAAAAGTCGACGGAGACGAGGTTTTTATGTGTTTTTTTTACTACGAAGGCGAAATTAAAAGATAGCGAAATATATGGGTGTCCCCGACCCCTTTTATATAATTTAAGTTTTTTTTTAATTCGTGTTCAGTATTGATGTAACATTTTTCATGTTTCTTAATTATAATCGGGAAGCTTTTGTTCGTACAATTTATATTTTGAAAAGAAAATTATACCCGCTTCTTTACTGGAATGAAAGTTATTTGAAAGTAATAATGTTTTTAATTTTGTTCTCGTACCATGTTTTAATTAAATTTCAATCGTCGGATATTTTATGAGCGTATATTTTTTACTTTAGCTTTCTTCTAATTAAATATGCTAACACTGAATTGGGTCGGGAGAAGGTTTGCTAGATACTGTAATTGTTGCATAAATATATCATTCGACAATCTCATAACGTTTTAATACTCCATATATTAAAAGGAAAACCGCAGTGTACGCGGGCATCTCAATGATTTTTTTCTCCAACATTGCATACTACATCTACAGCATGGATGTGACAGAACCAAGAAAAGTTGTAATTTTAAAACAAAATGTGTTTTTCAACCGACACATTATAAAGAAGTACAAAATTTTGCCACCCCCAATCACCAGCGGAGATTCGAACAACAATTTATAAAAGGCCTACACCGGATTCAAACCACTTACCTTTATATCTCCATTCCAACACTCTCCCAGCTAAGATAGTTCGTTACTCAGAGATTCAACAAACAGTTGAAATGCCTCTTATGTTACAGTCTAATACACTTTACGCGATTAAAAACAAAAAAAAATGTTTTTTCTTAATACAGCTTTATTTTTTAAAGAAAAAAACTTAAAAGAAAATAACAGATTTTTTTTTGTAAGTGCATGGCATTTTCCTGTAAAATTAACAGTTTTTAGAGGCGTTTTTGAGTTTAGGGAAGACTTCAAATATATTATGAAGTATTTCATCATACCTAGACCAATTCAAACGAGGTCGACAAGCAAGCGCCTTCTTTTGATATTTCGTCTGCACAATTTGATAACATCTGAATAAGTTATTCATTGTACGGTATTTTTCTGAATATATTTAACCTTTTTCTTTAAAAAATGTATGCATGCCTGTGTGGGCTGGGTAATTTTTAATGGAAAAGTAAAATTCTTTCTGTTTGGAGTTATGTTCCTTCCGCATTAACCTGTTCTCGTATCGTTTTCACCCTGTTCTCTGCTTCACCGTATCTAGTCGATTATAAAGGAAAAGAGCGTTTTACAGAAATGAGACTCGAAGCCCCGAAGCCGTAAGAGCCATTAGTAAGTTTTTTAGCCTACTTTTCTTTTTTTTTAATTCGAAGAATTAAACAAGAAGTTCTATAAGAACTAAAATAGCCTACTTTCCTGTTACTTAAATACTTACTAAAATTCTTATCTTGAAAAATTAGGTTCGTTACAGTAAGTGACATCAGCAACCGTTTCTACATTAAATTCACATACATGAGAATAAATTTCACTAAACACAGCATCCAGCTATAATTTCAACTTCTTAAAGCCAATTATTTTCATTAATTTTCTATCGCCAATAAAATAAATATTATTTATCGTCCGCATGATGATTTTGCAGTTATAAATAAATATTTAATTATTAGTAGAACAAAAACCATAAGACTACTCCAAAATGCACCTAAAATGGGACATGTAAATTAACAAGTAGGTTTGTAACAGAATCTTTCACTTAACCCGCTTCAACACAACAGTAGTGTTGAACAGGTAAAAAGGCGCCAAATACAGCATTAATTCTGTATTAAACATTTATGCTCTTAATTCGGCAAGTTTCATTTATTTTATTTCGAAAATTAAATAATTATTTCTTAAATCGTTTGCAAAAATTTATATTTCAAGGAATAAATATGTAATAGTTCTCGCTTTTAAATATAATGAAAACATTGCATACCAACATACAGAATCTCAAAGTGAAATATATTTGACGTCATTTCAAACTGATCGATGTCGCAAAAATAAATTTATTTTAATTTATTGTCTAAAAGAATTAAAGTTTCTTGAGCGATTGTTGTGATGGCAATGGTGATTTAAATCTAATAAAAATGGCTTCCTATGCTTTTTAAATGAGCATTTAACTTTGCAGTTTTTTTAAATAATTGAAGTACTTAGAATTCGAATTATTTTCTGAAATTTTCAATGTATTCTCGTTTCGATGCGCTGAATTTTTTGACGTATCTCACTTGTCCGTAGAATTTCTAGTTAAATTCAGCGATTTAAATGACTCGAAATTGAATTTCAATGCTAGTTCAATGGGAAATTCGTCGACAAATAGTAGATTTATGTCCGTTTGATCATACAGACAGACGGACAAAAAGTATGAAAGTTGGGTCTCTGAGGTCATAGCTTTCCAACAAAAAAAGAATTTTTAAGATCGGATGGATAGAACCGATTTTGGAAGGGGGGTACGGACAGACGGACAGACAGACAGACGGACGGACGGACGGACATCGACCGCATGTCAATACCTACTTTTTTATTTTTTTTTAATTCTTCGAATTTAAAAAAAAAAGAAAAGTAGGCTAAAAAAATAAAAAAGTAGGTATTGACATGCGGTCGATGTCCGTCCGTCCGTCCGTACCCCCCTTCCAAAATCGGTTCTATCCATCCGATCTTAAAAATTCTTTTTTTGTTAGAACGCTATGACCTCAGAGACCCAACTTTCATACTTTTTGTCCGTCAGTCTGTACGATAGGACGGACATAAATCTACTATTTGTCGACGAATTTCCCATTGAATTAGCATTGAAATTCAATTTCGATTCATTTAAATCGCTGAATTTAACTACAAATGCTACGGAGAAGTGATATACGTCAAAAAATTCAGCGTATCCAAATGAGAATACATTGAAAATTTCAGAAAAGAATTCGATTTCTAAGTACTTTAATTATTTAAAAAACTTCAAAATTTAATGCTCATTTAAAAAGCATAGGAAGCCATTTTAATTAGAATTAAATCACCATTGCCATCGCAACAATTGCTCGAGAAACTTTAATTCTTTTAGACAATAAATAAAAATAAATTTATTTTAGAGACATCGATCAATTTAAAATGACGTCAAATATATTTCTCTAGATTCTTTTTATGTTGAAATAAAATGTTTTCATTCTATTTAAAAGCGTGGAATGCATAGAGATCTTAATAAAAGTATTAGAGTGGAGATCACGTGACCTATCTATGCTAACGACGGGACGAGCCTGGGGGCCGCCATCTTGAGTCCAAGACCAACTTTTTAAAGTCGAAATTGCTTAGAAAAAAAATAAATTAAATTCTAAAATATTAAAAAAATACCATAAAAATACTAGCTGCATTTTGGAATATTTGTACTGACTTTAAAAGAACTTTTAACGCTTTTCTAGTATTTTTATAATATTTATTTTGTAATTTTAGAATTAAATTTTATTTTTCACGTATTCTTCTTCTTAATGTGACGGCGATGGCTGCAAGTTACCAGTGTCGCCATCACATAAAGAAAAAGAATGCTAGGCAAAAAGTAAAATTTAATTCTAAAATTACAAAATAAATATTATAAAAATACTAGAAAAGCGTTAAAAGTTCTTTTAAAGTCACTAAAAATATTCCAAAATGCAGCTAGTATTTACAGCTAGAAGTTATAGCTGGATGCTGTGTTTAGTGAAATTTATTCTAATGTATATAAATTTAATGTAGGAATGGTTGTTGATGTCACTTACTGTAACGAACAGGTTTTTTCAAGATAAGAATTTTAGTAAGTATTTAAGTAACAGGAAAGTAGGCTATTTTAGTTCTTTTAGAACTTCTTGTTTTTTATTTAAATTATCAATAATCAGTTTTGGAAAGTTTAATTTCTGCTTTCTAATGGAGTTCTGAAAATTGAAAAGATAATTGCTGTTAATTTAAAAAATAGTAAAAACGAAGTAGAAGCTTTTATTCCTCCCTGTAACAGACTGATCAGTTCGCCAAAAGCAGCGATCATCACGCCAATATTGACGGCAGGCGAAAGAACGAGGAACGGGATTTTCCCCTTTCGCCATTCCGAGAGAGAGACTAAAAACTTTGAACCTGTTTGTTGTTCTTTTTCGCGTGACGTTTGAATGTTTTGTTTTAAATGATATTTCGATTTGATTAACATGTGTAAAAAGGTTAACTCGTCCATTAAAAAGTTAAACGTTGACTTTGTGAGTTTATTCCTACGATTTGGACAATGAACAGTGCTATATTTGCTACAATTGACGCCCAACTAGATAAGCACGAACAACGAACTCTGTACGAGTGCTAGCATGGCTGATGTAAAAATGGCGGCATGCGAATCGACAAAACGTGGTGTTGACCTGAAAGGATATAACCAAGACCAGGTTCTCGCTTTCCTCATGCACAGATAAGTACAAACTTTCTTATAGACAAGAACTACTAAAGGAAAATTATTCAGGAATTGTTTTAGCGTTCGCTAATACGAAGATAATTACTGTTTCTATACAGGTGAAGAATAGCCTTCGCTATTTCGAAAACAAGAATTGAAATTTTCTGTCGTGTGCACAGAACTATTTTCTGGAAATCTATTTTCGCATACCATTCCTTTTGTAGTACCTGTCGAATCTTTTTGATATCTTTATGAATTGAGTAAATATTTCACCCTGAAATAAAAAGTGCAATTATATAGTTTTCAAGAATTATCATAATTCAGTTTAGATTATTTTCGTCTAGAAAAGTGATATCGTAGTAAAATGCAAGGAATTAATCAACTAATTCTGGTTGAATTTAAAATTTATTATTTCATCTAGAAATAAAGTGTATATAATGCCCTATTAATACACTCGGAAAGAAAATCATACTTCTGGTTGTATATAAAATTTGATTTATCGTAAATTCAAGTGGTTATACAGGCTTTATGGGTTGTCGTCAATAACATTGTGCACGTAATTACGTTCGTTACCACTACGAGTATTAAGTTTAGAAATCAAAAGTGATTTTTTTTTTGGTGGAATTGAAAAGATAACCAAATATCTTTGAGTAATAAATTGTTATTTATCCTTATAAATACCGAACTGTCACAATGGCGTACCTATCTAAAGGAAAAAAACAAGATATTATTGAGTTAGCTCGTGAACTTGATATACCAGTTGATGAAAATTCTAGAGTTCTTGATATTAAGGATGCGATAACTAAATCGGCCTCATATGACGAAGAATTCACACGTGGTGCATTCTTGAGGATAATTGATGAGCGGAAAGAAAATGAAGCCTTACAAGCTTCCGAGAAACAGAAAGCCGAAGAACAGGAACGACTTTTTAAAGAACAAGAAAGGCAGAATAATTTTGAGTTGGAAAAACTCCGACTGCAAATCGAAGCACAAAAAATGGTTCAACCATCTAATATTGCAAGTGTTCCGTTCCCTGCTCAACCACAGTTACAACTGAAAAATCTTATTCCAGAATTTGATGTGAAAGAAGACGACATGTCTTTATACCTCAATCTGTTTGAACGCCAACTAAAATTCTTCAAAGTTGAAAAGTCAAACTGGGTAGCATATTTGCTGGGAGTACTGCCCACTGATGTTGCACAACTAATCGCACGTGAACCAGAGGAACAGTCACAAGACTATGACTACATAAAAGGAATTCTTCTGCAGCGTTTCCGGTTGACTGCCGAGAAGTTTAGAAAACGGTTCTCCCAAACAAAAAAGAATCCTGAGATGACATGGAAAGATTTTTTCTTTTAACTCCGCACCTTTTTCGAAGGCTGGTTGGAAGAACTCCAGATTTCAAATTTCACCCAACTCAAGGATCTTATCATTTGTGACCAAATGAAAAGAAGAAGCACCCCAGAATGTCGCCAGCACTATCTGGATGTGTGGGAAAATCTGAACAACCCGTCAGAACTAGCTGAAAAACTGGATAGTTATGAGGGACTTCGACCAACAACGCTCGGAGCACAGAAGAAAATGGTTCAACCAAAAAGTCTTCTTGGAACTGACTTTTTGCAAAAAGCTGGTATTGTTCTAAATGTACCACATCACAACTGGTACTTTATCAATAAACCTGGAGAACATTACCCATTCGTGGAAGACCCTTTTCCAAAAACCTCAAATGCAACAGCTGATTTCCACTCAATCCATTTGAGAATAGATGAAGGCCAACATCTTACAGAAATCCAGAAAGCTGAACTGAATGGTTTGATAGAAGAATTTGAAGATATCTTCCAGCCAGGGGGAGAGCCCACACCGTTTATCGAACACCGCATCGATACAGGAGATCACCATCCGGTAGCAACGTCACCTTATAGGATGAATCCTATGAAGAAAGAAATTTTGAAGCAAGAGATTGAAGAGCTGCTGAAGCAGAACATAATTGAAGAGTGCGAGTCCCCGTACGCTGCTCCTGTTGTACTTGTTCCTAAACCTAATGGAAAAGTACGTCTCTGCATCGATTACAGAAAGCTGAACTCTGTGACAAAGGTTGATACCTATCCCTTACCCAGAATGGATGACCTATTGAATGAAGCTACCCCGACATCCTATATGTCTACCATAGATCTTCAATCAGGTTATCATCAAATAAAAGTTGCTGAACCTGACCAGGACAAAACTGCTTTCATTTGTCCTTTTGGTACATACCGTTATCTACGGATGCCGTTTGGATTACGAAATGCCCCTGCTACTTTTCAGAGATTAATTGACAAATTTCGAAGTGGCTTGAAAGATGTTTTTGCCTTATCTTATCTGGATGACATAATAATCCTGTCAGAGACTTTTGAAAAACATCTGCTTGATCTTGAAGAGGTTTTCGCAAGACTGTCCATCTTCAAACTCCATGCCAATCGAGAGAAGTGTCGCTTTGCATGCGACCGAGTGAAATATCTGGGATTTTGGATTACCAAAGATGGAATTGAAGCCGATAAAGACAAAATTGCTTCTATTCAAAGAATTCCAGTCCCTACCAACGTGAAAGAAGTACAGTCCTTCCTGCAAACCTGCTCTTGGTTTCGGCGATATGTCCCCAACTTTGCTGACATAGCCCGGCCACTTAGTAACCTTACTAAGAAGAAAGTACATTGGCAATGGGGTACGGAACAACAAGAATCATTTGAAACCTTAAAGAATCAATTGATGACTTCTCCAATATTGAAGCAAGCTGATGGTTCAAAGCCTTTCACCATCCGTACAGATGCAAGTAACTATGCCCTTGGAGCAGTCCTTCTCCAAGGAAAAGGCCCTGATGAACATGTTATAGAATATGCAAGCAGGCTGTTGATCCCAGCAGAGCGAAACTACTCTACCACCGAGCGGGAAGCTTTGGCGGTGGTGTGGGCCTTGGAGAAATTTCGAGGATATGTTGAAAATCAAGAAATTCTCCTTGCATCAGACCATCAACCTCTCAAATGGCTTTTGAGTATTAAATCCCCTTCAGGTCGTCTGGCAAGATGGGCGTTGAAAATTCAATCATACAACTTGAAAATTGAATATACCCCAGGTAAAGCCAACGTTGTCGCTGACATGCTGTCACGCCCAACGTATGCCAATAACGAAACCCCTGATGTTTGCGCCATCACTCTGGACATGCCATCCAGGAAGTCAAGTGATATTCGCAAAGGACAGATGGAGGATGAAGAACTTAGAACAATAATTGAATCATTTGAGAGCGATGAAAAAGATGAGAACTTTGCTAACTACACCAGTCGTGGATACCTTATGAACCAAGGTGTCCTGTACCGGTATTCACCAGAGCACGAAGAAGATGAGGAAGAGGCTCAACTCGTGGTGCCTGTCCAGGAGAGGGAGAGAATCCTTCAAGAACACCACGACGCCCCAACTGCTGGACACTATGGTGTCGAAAACACATACAAGAAGATTGCATCAAGATATTACTTTCGAGGAATGAAGAAGTTTATCTCAGATTACATTAAGACTTGTCCCGAATGCAATCGTTACAAGCCAACTAACCAGAAACCAGCAGGACTCTTAAGAACACCGGCGTATGCACAAAGGTTTGAAACTCTTGCCATTGACCTTTTTGGACCTTTGCCCGAGACTCCCACTGGCAAGAAGTGGATCTTTCTCGTTGAAGATACAAGTACCAAATGGGTCGAACTGTTTGCTCTTGCTGAAGCTTCTGCTGCAAACTGTGCCAAAGTACTAATAGAAGAAGTATTTCTACGTTATGGAATCCCAAGACGACTAATTAGTGACAATGGCCCACAGTTCGTCAGTTCTGTCATGCAATCGACTTGTAACTTGTTAGGGATTACACAAGACCTCATCCCAGTTTACCATCCACAAGCTAACCCATCAGAACGCAAAAACCGTGATTTGAAACCTAGATTGGCAATTCTAGTTGGAGAAGAACACACCGCATGGGAAGACAAGTTACCCCTCATAAGATTCTCCATGAATACATCAGTGTGTGACACCACCGGTCACACGGCTGCATATCTCCAATTTGGAAGACAGTTGCGCACGACAGACGACATCAGACATGATATAAGACAAGTGATAGATAACGATAACTTTGTACCCGAGATCACACCATATCTCAAGAGGTTTGCCAACTCAATTCTCGATGTCAAAGATAGAGTTGAACAAAAGCAAGACCGTCAGAAGGAATATTTCGACCAACGAAGAAGACGAAAATACTTCAAACCTGGAGACAAAGTTTGGGTGACCATACATCCCATTAGTCGAAATAAGAAAAGTAAGAAGTTCATGCCACGGAGGGAAGGTCCATATCTCATTCTCACCTTGAGATCTCCAACAACGTACGAGGTTGCCGACCCAGCCACTCCCGACCAAGTACTTGGGACTTATCACGTGTCAGCCCTCAAAGAATACTGTGACGCTGGCCCAGACAGAGACACTGTGCCCGTGGCTCCCCTCAGGAAGAGAGGTCGTCCTAAAAAAACATCTTCTGGTTCCTCACCGGGACGTTTTCGGAACCAGAGGGGGAGTGTAACAGACTGATCAGTTCGCCAAAAGCAGCGATCATCACGCCAATATTGACGGCAGGCGAAAGAACGAGGAACGGGATTTTCCCCTTTCGCCATTCCGAGAGAGAGACTAAAAACTTTGAACCTGTTTGTTGTTCTTTTTCGCGTGACGTTTGAATGTTTTGTTTTAAATGATATTTCGATTTGATTAAAATGTGTAAAAAGGTTAACTCGTCCATTAAAAAGTTAAACGTTGACTTTGTGAGTTTATTCCTACGATTTGGACAATGAACAGTGCTATATTTGCTACATCCCTTAATATATTTCTGATGAATCGTTATGAAATCAGAGGTCGGGAAGTTAAAAAAAATCACCAGTAAGTACCAAAAGAAATTCAAACTGCAAAATGTTTACAGTTTTTATTCGTGTTGAATGAGTCTTTGCAAATTCTTCTACTTTTTGCGGTATAAATATACTGAAAAGGATTTTTTAATTTTTTTTTAAAGTTTTATTTAAAATCAATTGAATCTTTCTCTTGTTACCCTTCAAAATGAGCTCATGCATTCTCATAATTCCTTCTAACATTTATAGAACTTTGAATAAGCTTGATAGACACATATTTTTTTCTTTATTACATTTAACTGGATTTTTAAAAAATCTTTCTCAAGTGCATTTTCCCATTCTTTTTTTTTTTTTTTTGATTTTCATTGCAATTTTATTTGTGGTTCATGGTTTCTATGTTTATATATTATTTATTTGTGTGTAACTTTCTAGGCATTCCGTTCAATATTCAAAAGAATTATAAGTTGAGCCAACTTTTAAGTTTTTTTTTTAAATAAAGATTACTTCCGAGTACCACTAAAGATCCTAAATAGTTAACGTTTTCGACGAAAATGTTTTTTGTGAGCATTTTGAGATTTTCGATACAACATTAAAGGCATTCACGATTTTTCTTTTAAAACTATTGTTAATTTAATAGCAAAGAAGTTAGAATGTTATATTTTCTTCTGTAAAAGGCATTCAGAAATGCATGTCATGCATGCATTTGTTTTTGAGTGTGTATGCGTAAACACCAATGTATTGATGCTTACAGTAAACACAAAATCTATATTATTGATAAAAAAATTTCTCTCAATAGTTCATTAAACATTTATATGCAGCCTAACGTCTTTTTTTTAACCCACTGCTTTTTGCTACCTACTGAAACGGAGTTAAGTGGAAAATTGAATTTGTCTTTCAACGAGCTCTTTTCAAACGTAGCCATCCACAATAAAAATCCGTCGACTTTTATTTTGGTTTTCCTATCCTTTATCATGAATTTTTAAAAATAGTTTCTATAAATATTTCAAAGGCAAGACCTTTCATTCGTGTGTGTGTATATTTCATGAAGATTTCCAGCGAAAGCTTTGAAATTCCGTAAATTTTAGTCTCTAGTGCTTGTGAATCGACACTGCAACGCCATGGGACTAGTAAACCTAGACATGCTCCAGAAATGAATGTTTAAGTATTAAAGCTGAGAACTGGTAGGGTTTGCTTTCAATCCTGGTTTTAGAATGTATTTTTACCGTGTCATTTTCTTTCGCATTTTGCATTTATTAAATTATTCATTACGTAAGTATATTATGGACTTTATTTATTCACATGTATCTTCTTTATGCTAAGAATTATAGTTCTTTTAGCTATCAATCGCTAGAAGATTTTTGAATAATTTACCCTCTGAATTGCCATTGGATGAATATGAATTAATTATATGATGGGAGTAGTAGTTTTTGGCTCGTTCAAAAGCTGCACTTGTAATTATCGCAGAAATCCTTTGTTTTTGTTATTATGTAAGCATAAACAAACGGAAATACTTATTGAGATACTTTAACATATGAGAACATAAAATAACTCATGTGGTCACTATTAAATCTTTAATTTTTTCCCATTCAAAAAGAGCGGAAAAGCCGTAGATGTAAAAAGTTCAATTATAATTTATCACTATGTATCGATATATGTCACCTAACCAATTTGGTTTTAGGAACATGCATTTGTACTCATTTGGTTGTAAACATTGCTTCCACAATTCATAAATCTTCACCATAATCTACCAACTCACACCACAACAAACGAATCTTAACCCACCTACACATCCCCTGCGAAACAAATCCTGCCTATTTATTCCTATCGAACAATCCCCGCCGGATCGCAATGTTCCCTATAGTTCCGGACAGCAACCGAGATCCAAGAATCCGAGGTTTATTAAGTGCCGGATCTCTAATTAAACCGCGGGCCTTTCACATCCGCTTTAAATTTATGTCGGGTCGTCGGAACACCCTTAATACTCTCGCTCCAGAGCGTTCTTATCTGCGGTTCGGGGCCAACACCGCTTGGTTGGCAAATGACTCCCTAAATATGAAAAATGATGTTCGCAGCAAGACTGATGACTGCGTCTTTTCCACGGCTATTCTCCTCTCCTTTGTGCTGCGATCTCTCCTTTGGGACCTTTTAAAGTGTCTTCAAGTCCTGTTTATCGTTGTTAAAGTGCATATCGTTGGCGTTGTATCGTATATTCGTTATGTATTTATGATAAGTTTCCGACAATTTCACAAAAGATAATTGTCGTTTTGCATTTTTGATTTTGTTCGGATTGTCAATGAATAATGGACGTGTGTTGAATTTATTATTTCACCCTTTAACTCAACTAGGCATACATCTATTTCGTGGCAAGCAGTAAATAAGTGGAAGAAAGTGTCGACCAGTTTAAATTCCTTCATGGTTTAAATAAGTTCTGTTCACTCGCTGTGTGCTCTGCACTCTTAAAACAAACGAGGCGATTTCAACCCAGTTTGAGTTACTTTTCACTCCTTTCGGTGTCGAAAATGCACTTCCCCTAGTGGATTTCATTATTTTGTTTTGTTAAATCTCCAACAATCTTAACAACAAACGAGTGATTTTAAGACGATTAGAAGCGATTACGAGCGATTTGGGAGTTAATTTTTACTCCTTTCCAGTGTCGAAAATGAACTTCTCCTATAGGAGTGGGTTTCACTCTTTTGTTTTAAGGGTGTAGGCCACGCAAAGACAGGACAGACATTCATTTTTTGATTGCCTTTTTCGTAAGTTAAAGGGGTGAGATATAAGGATATGTTAAACTATTTAATGTTATAGTTAGCTTCATTAAATAGATTCGATTTGATTATTTTGTTAATAGTAGCAGAACCATTATAGTGAAAGTAATAAATAAGTCATTCATACTTTTATCTGAATTTTTTTTATTTAGATATAACTGTGCTTATCTGTTTCTGTCACGAGCTTGTATTAAATAGACAAATATCAATTCTTGGGTTTCTCATACGCAAACAGCATAAGATAAGATAGTTATTCGACCAGACTAGAGTTAGTGACAGAACTTATCAGAAACTCGTACATTATGTTATCCATCATAATCAGTTGTGCGAGAGAAAGTAGTGTAGGCGTAAAAGATTACGGATAATTGCATGAATAGTATGCAATAACGAGATCTATTACTTTTTAGAGCATGATATTACTTTTAATAACTATTGTAACTTATCACTACAGGAGTAAATTTAATTTTTAAAAATTTGTCGCAATTTAAAAACTATATAAAATTGCAGAAAATTTTGCGTTTATTTTTTGCATCACAATGCTATAATGTTTCTTACAGTTAATTGATGTTTTCAAAATGTACGGAGTGGCATGGGCATCATAGTGAAGTTCGACAGTACCACGCAGCATATGTTACATCACATGGAAATTTACAGCACAATGTTGTGGTAGAACTTATACTATAATTCACACTGTCATGGTAAATTATAGGTGTTTTTTATAATGCGGAAAAAATTCTTAGTTAAGTTTAGTAATAGTTTTTTCAACACAATTCAACCAACTAAAATCACTGTAGTTATGTATAATTGTTGTTTTTATGTTCTTATATTCCCTAGATGCTATAGGAAAAACTATGTTACTATTCTATGTAATTTTCAAAATTACTACAAATTAACGAATAAATAAAAGATAATCCGACTCTAGCAAAAAGTGCAGAAAAAGTGTCTGATTATTTGTCGCCGGTTCAAATCAGAAAGTGATAAATTTTAACCAAAGAATAAATACATCTAAGATTAATTTTTCTAATCGATGTTTATTTAAAGCGTTCCACTTTAACAAAGCCTAATTTTTAAAAGTAGCAAGCAAATTAACTGGAAACTTGAGCGCTCTTGTAACATATTGAAAAATTGTTTAAGTTTAAAGTCTTTTTATCTTTAGACTTTTACATTTTTACAACTGAAAGAGAAAATACATTTCTCTTTTGGCCATTAAATTCTCTGACATAAGACCTCAAACTTATTAGAAAAAAAAGCATTTCTATGATAAAGGAAAATATGAAGATTAAATATGTTGTTTCAGAAAATTTTAAATGCACAGCACGTATCCTATAGTTTATAAGATTCTTTGCATAAATAAACAAGTAGGTTTGTTACAGAAACTGTCACATTTCATATCAACATATAAGAACATATTAAAACAATGTATTATATACAAAAAAAAAACTAAAATTGATTTTTAAATACCATTTAAAAACAAAAAGCAATGAAAAGGCATCGTCAAAAGTAATAATTAGTATTAAAGCTTCATTGTTCATTTATAAATGAATAAATGAAAATGAAAAATAACGTTTGCTATTAAAATAAGAGGCTTCTGTCTCTTTCTAAACAAATGGTCAAACTATCAAACAATCCTATTTTGATATATTTTGACGTCATTTAAAATTGATTTGATGCCACACAAATAATTTTTTCTTGTTTTATTTTAAATAAAGTTTCTCGTATGATGATTGAATGGAAGTGGTGATTTGGAAATTAGCCTTAATTGGGGTATTAAATTTTGCATATTTTTTAAACAGTTGAAGCACTTTGAATTCGAATTTTTTTTTTAATTTTCAATGACTTCTATTTCCAATGCGCTGAATTTTTCGACGTTGATCACACTTGTCTGTAGCATTTGTAGTTTAGGCTGTATGAAAGTGAGTGACGAAACAGACGGACGCACCGACATCGCATTTATATAAATTTCTACTTTGTCCGTTATAAAAATATAGTGTACAAGCTAAAAGTAGAATGAAATGAATTTATGAAAGAATTATTTGTCATTTTAGTTTTACACTTCTTGTAATCCCTACATCTCTTGTAATCCTAGATGTTTTGTTTCTCCAGAATAATACGAAATCTAATACAAAACTCGATTAGCTATTACTCTAACAAATTATTATTTATACTAAGAAATGCACAATTTTTCCACTCCAGAACAAATGGAAGCCGCATATTTAAGTTAAGCCGTTTTGGAATAGAACTAATTTCACATAACTTTTGGAATTATCGCGGGAGTAGAAATATTTTCTGAGGATTTTACCAAGCTTTAATTACTGTGACCTTTTCATTCGTTGATTCAAAGCGAGTTCTAAAGCACCTTAATTAAATCGCAGAATTTAATTTTAATTAACTTGAGCTCCTTTGTTGAAATTTCCATAAGTACCTGTGCTTCATTTTCAGACATCCTTTTCTAGTGAAATGTTGGTAAATAATTTGAATGCGGGAAGATTTGATTTCTTAAGTAATAATCTTTTAATCTCATAAACCAATATTTTGAAAAGAGTTTTGATTAACCTTTGCTCGTTGATTCTCTTCAGAAATGTGGATCTTTGTGGAAGTTAAATTTATCAAATAATATTGCTAAGTGGATATATTCCTTATATATTAGAAAAATTAACTAATATCTTTTAAAATAAGTTTTATTTGTTTAAAATTGAAATCAAAGTTTAGTCTCAAATGAAATTATATTAAAGTAAGCTTAGCAGAAGCATGCTTCAAACGACCATAAATTTAATTTCAAAAATGTAATTCAATTCCAAGCTTATAATATTTGTGCTACTTTAAAAATCTAATTTTAATCCCAATATTTGAAATTAAATTATCTGGTTCTCTGCTGCCAATAATTTTGTACAAGTATAATTAAGGCAGCGTACTTTATGCTAAATAACTAAGATCGAAACTGGATGTCTTTTTTTAAGGAATTTATACAAGAAAATTATGTTGTCTATGCCAAAAAAAACTATAAATAAACAATGTTTTTGTCAATTTTTTTCTAAAATGTAATTAATAATACAAATCACCCATGGTGACATAGCATATATTTAGCAGGAAATCCATTCATGTTGCATCCTTCCTTATGTACAACATGGACAACAACACGGAGCATCATTTCTCTTTTGCATTCGTTCTCTGTCAAGAAAATTAACCTGAATTCACATTCCCCAGCGTGTTCTGAGAAGAGATGCTCTTTTCATCAACGGGGATTTACTCTGGGCTATCTCTTCTTGCGCTTCCGGAGGAGGACTAGGGATGTTGAGGAAGTAACAATGTGTGCTCTTGCACCAGTTGCGAAAAATGTAATTCGATTAGACACCATACGATTAGATATAGATACCATACATATAAAATTAATCTTTTGTGAACGTATATTATGTATGTATTGGTTTAGTTTTGTTTATTTAATGTCATTTTAAAGCTAGCTACATGGCTATTTGAGACAAGACTTCATTTTGAACTGCAGCCAAACTCCCCAAAAATTTCATAATGGTCTGTTTTTAGTTCTTCAGTCCAAAAAAATACATATGTTTTTGTAACTTTAAATATAGTTATTTAATTATTTATTATTTTAAAGATGCAAGCAATCTAGTTTCTAAATTAATTTAAGGACTTTAAAAACAACTGCATCATAAAAAGAACCCATTTATAATAGATATAGTCTCAACTCGATTTCTAGTCGCCATAAAAAGAGAGGCTTTCGAGAACCGACCATCGGTGGCCCTTTGTTTCTTGCACTGTATAGTTTCTGTCTGAATGGAGGTCTCATTAAACGGTATAGGGATTACAGCCCGGGGCTTTCCTATTGCTAGAATTCGATTATCTCTCTGTGAGGAGATGATAAAAGATTTTTTTTTGTATCAAAGATAAACTTAAAGCGAACTCAGCTCTAAAAGAATCCTTGAATTCATGATACCTTCTTTTTAGATAAGAGTTTCTTTAGAGTAAATTGGAAGTTTTGTGTTTCGATTCTATTTTTTCGTCTGTGTTTTAATTCAAAAGTTAAGTGAATTATGAGAAATAAAGGTGCTATTTCAGTATTTTTTCAAGACGAATTTTTTTTTTTAAAGTTTTAATGATAAAAGATGCTTTAGGTATTTGAAATTTATTGCTAGAATTACATAAAATAAACAATAACACTGTATTGTAATAAGAGTTTGAACTAAAATTCCCTTTTTAAATTTAGATACGTGTTCTATTTCACTCCAGTAATACGTCATTAAAATATCAGAATTGGTACCAGAACCGGAGCGATTTAGTCTTTTTTTGATTTGATAAGTTTATTTTGACCTTATTATTAATGTAATCATAATCCATGATTTAATGATCTTTTTATTTAGTTCTTTAATTGGATTACTCGGAACTCTTTGTTCAAACAAATGCTCATTTTGGCAGTGTATATTAAAAAAGTAATCTTTAATATTATAAATATATATAATTTTGCTAAAAAGTTCTTAAATCAAATCTTCTTTAACATGCACATTTTTTTAAAAAGGGAGCATAAGAAAAGCTTTCGCGTAAGTTCTTTCAACTTAGTTTTTTTTTATTAATGTCCCATTCGATCACTTACTATTTTCGAAGAACTTTCACAAATTCTTACGGAACTTTAAATAAAATTAAAGTCTTCATTGAAGAACTTTTGGAATTATTACTTTCATATTTGACGTTTTATAAATTATAATTTTTTATTAAATTGAAAATATATTTATCTTTGACAACTTTAATATAAAATGCGGTAAAAAGCTATAAAATTTCTGAAATATTAAATAATAACCATCATTCATTTATATGCTATTAAAGCTCTTTAATACATATTTGTCGATTATTTTGACTGCCACTCGAATTTATTATTTTCTAACTTTTGACAACATTATCCGATAAAAAAAATGGAGTGTCTAAATTTAAGGTATAGTGAAGCTAGTCGTTTAAGTTGTTTTCTAGAAAACGCACGATTTTTAACAACTTACTTTACTCTGATACTATTTGAGAATGTGACAGTATTTTAGCTTACTCAAGTGCTTATGGTCAGGGTTTCTTTTGCCTAACTTGCAAACATAGAATCAAAGTTTAAAAAAATATATTGAAATATTTTAGAGTACAACCAAATAATAATTTTATGACACTTAGATGATTGTAATGAAGTAGAAAACTTTTTAATTTTTTTCATTGAGAATGAGAAATACGTTTTAGAAAAATCTGTTACTTTTGCTTATTAAAATCTTTGGTGTCGCATAACATAAAAAAAGATTCATTTCGAAATTAATTGAATAACAAGCTATTTTTTAGAAATTTAATTTGTACAAGATATGTAAAGTCGGATTATATTGGAAAATAATCTATTTATGTGTTACAATGAAAAGAAATACGAGGATTAATCCTTTTTCATAAATACAACAGCAGCAGAGGCTAAGCAAGGTCGGTCAATATTCTACTCTCTTCAAATGTGTAATCTAATCTTATAAAGCATTCAATTCATTGATAACACTAATGTAAAAATCTATTCTTATCACCCATTTAAAACAGGATTTTTTTTTATTTATTTCTGACCAAGTCCTCTGGTTTGACTTTTTAAGTTGAAACCTAAGCTCTCCATCCTTAATGTCTCCCTGCTATACCATCTCGCGTACTTAGTCCACTCCCGCTCCGACACTTCAAACCTGACAAGGCCCCGTCCCCGAGAAACTTTTCAATTGGCCTCTTCTGTCCCCGATATTGCATTCCAGAGAAAGTGATGGATCACAGTGTCACCATCCGGAGCATCCTCTCCTTCCCTATCATTTCGTCCGCATCATTTCGGGAATGACACCGGATCGAGTTCGTTTGGACGGACGAAACTTTTGGTCACTTTGATGAGCGGTATCGCATTCTTTCCAGCCAGCCCGCCATTCATTTATTTGCAAACGATTTTAAGGGGGTTGTCGTTTGGTGGATATTTCTCTCGATATTTCGAGGCTGCTTTTGAGAAAGGATCGGGTTTTATTGGGAAAACGGATCTATATTTTCATCGAGTTTTCGTTCGTAGATTGGTGATTTTCTCTCCTGATATTTGATATTCTTTGTGGCGTTTATTGATAGGTCGAGTGTTAAAGTATTTGGTTATTTGTTGTGATTTTGAAAGTTTAAATTTTCTTTACCTCTTTAAATTGACACATGTTTAGCTAAGTAAATTGTGCTAACATTTTGCATGGGATATTTTCGATACGATGAGATCCCTTTATTTTGGGGTTAATTTTTAAAATGAAACTGGATTTTGAATTTAACAAAAACAAACTTAGATTTATTATCGCAAAAGAAATTAAATGGTGTAAATTCTTGGATAAATTGGCTAAATTAGATTGTCCATTTCGGTGATCAAACTTTAGGCATCTCCATTGAAACTTCATGAAACATAATTCAATACCTTAAAGAGACTGTCATAAATTGTGCCTTTTATTGTGTGTCTTCTCATCCAAGTCATAATTGATTGTATAGACAAATCTATTCTTGTATTAAAACCGGAAATATTTTTTTGGTATTGTAAGGTAAATGGAAAGGTTTCTATGTTTTACTATTTATATCGTAAAAGATTTTTTTTGGTACCAGCATGGATAACTTTTTTTAAGGAGTATCTTTTTGTAATGGTATTAGGTCACGCAATTGGAACAATCGCAAAAAAGATTAGTCGGAGGGAACACCTTTAATACTTTATTCTATGTCCATCTAAAATCTAGTTGAAACAATCGGATGAAGGGAAAAAACATCAAAGATTTCATTCCAGCAAAAAATGCTTTCAACCTTATTTATCTCTATCCACCATGATAGAGTTAAAAGTTCGCAATTTTCTTTACAACGAAAACACACATTCAAGGAAAGTAATCTTTGAAATTTGGAAAAGTAACGTGTTACAGTCCATTGAAAATCCAAGCGTTCCATTGGAAGGAAACAGAATGTTCCAACGTATCCAAAAAGAAGCATCTATGGAACATTGTATCTTTCATTATTACACACTCTTAGTAAGGAAGAGGACCATTTGGAAAAGAAAGGGTCGAGTCTCCGGAGATAAAGATGGAACGAAGAAGAAAATTGTTAAGTACCCAACGGGGTGGGAGAGAATAGGAGAAAACGGAAAACTATTTAGTTCCGCAGTTTGGCATGTTTGGGGTATTTTTTAAAAAGCAGCTTTGCCCTATCTGTTGAGATTTTCTAAAACTGCTTTTCAAAATGATAGAAAACTTTGTGTCGAAAGCCAATTGAATCTGTATGTATTAAAATGTCATAAAATAAATTGGTTGGCTTCATTAGATTGCCAATGGGTATAAAGAAAAAATTACTTATTAGCATTAAAAATTAAAAACTATTTTTCCGGGATTTTGACAGCTTCTACTTTTTTTTAAAATTTAATCTCGATTATGAATTTCGAAGCTTTGTTTCCTTGTCTGTCATTTGGGATCTAAAGGCATTTCAACTGAACTCCAAACTGTCTATACTAAAATCTTAGTTTAATTTAGTGAGAAAAATGAAATTTAAATGGTTATAATGCAAATACAGGTTAATGCCATCGAATTTTGGAAAGCTGGTAAAAAAATCTAGCCGTTCTCTTTTTGCAGATCTCTAACTGCGGTGGACAGGAGCAACGATCCTCTATAAAAACAAGTGCCGTAACAATGAAATAATCCGAAAAATGTGTTCTTTTCGTACTTGGTTATCTCTTCACTCGTTTTCTTAGGCACTACAAGGTGCTACGAGTCTTTGTTTTTGACGATCTTTAAAGTGGTTTATAGTTAAATTTGCGCTTGTAGGTTATAAATAAATTATGTTTTATTATTTTCTACGTATACTCAATTTTTAAAGTTTTTTATGTGCAGTTCTTTTTTTTTTAATAATGCCTTACCATTATTAAAAAATACCAGGGACTTACGCCCCCTGCTCCACCGACCCCCTGACTGCTTGAGAAGAATGTTTATATTTATACTTTAATATGAATGTAATTGTTCTCTATTACTTTGCTGTATACTTTTTTTTGTTTAAGGGGGGTACAATAGGATAACAAGAAGCTATATATTTTGGAAATAAAGTCTTCAATGCTTAAATTTTTTATTCCAAAAATATTTTTTTTAAAGATCTGCTCTTCGTTGCCAACAAAAAAAGGTAAAATGGCAGAACTCACTGCAAGCCTTTCTGATCCCAAATAAGCTGGATTTCACGAAGGTACATAAGTAGAAAAACGTAGACTTTCTATGCTACAAAGTTGTAGTTCTAAATCTGTTCACATTTTTCTATTTAAGTGCAGAAGTAACTCGAAAAACAGTGTCGTACACAGTTGAACACATTTATTTTCTGACATCTATATTATTGACTTATTGCAGACCACAAGAGCAACAAGAAAGGTAATTGATCCACCGTCATACTATTTTTTTCTCTTCTTTACTGTTCCAAGTAACTCGATAATGGCGCATATCCAAAAGCAATCGGAAGTTCTTTTGCGTTGGGGCAGAGAAGTCACAGAGAAAAAAAAAGTACACTGATCATGAGAAGGGGAAAAAAAGAATAAATGGGAACTTTTAGTGACACCCCCTGGGTAAGAAAAGAAAGAAAAAGTAAGTAGCAGCATACCGAATAAAGATTCGTCTATCGAGACATCAAATAGGGTCAAAAGATGAAATAAATTGTCAGAAAATGTGATGGGATTCGGTAGAAATCCCATGTATTCGGTTGTAGGGACCAGCCGTTCATTCATGGTCATTGCAGTCACGGAAAAAGTTGTAGTTAGCGCTGTTTTTATAGATTAGTTGGCTTTTGCTTTTGTTCTAAGGCAAGCTGTTGTCTGCTTTTGTTCTTACAGAACAGTTCTTAAACTACGAGGAAACCAAAACATAACGCTTTTTTTGTCGGCTGTTTTTGAATTAGTTTTCTCGTAAGTCCTGTTTGGTTTGGAAATATTTCATTTCCTTCCCCCATTTTATCTGTTTGAAATCGTTCGTCCCATCGCTAAACAGTTAAACTGCTACGTTTCAACTTACTTGTATACTTCTTACAATTCAAGTGCTTAAATTGACCACTTGTTTGCTAAACTGACTAAAATTGTCTGTTCTAATGTAGATAAATGGCAGTAAAATATAATTTTTCAGATTTTATAAATCTAAAACATAGTGATATATCAATTAAATTGTGTTAGAGTTTATAGAAAATGACCTACTGTCTGTCTAAAGAACCCAAAAAGCTAGGAAACGAAACAGTATAAAATTTACAAGTTGTAAATTCTTTCACTTCTCTAGCTTCGTTAGAGATTATATTATTGCCTTCGGTGTTCCGTGTGGAATCCGTTTGGTAAACAGAGTGTTTGTGTAATGCTCTGGATGGTCGATAGAAATGAGCATTTAATCTGGGGTAAGTCTGCAGAACTTGGAGATGCGATGATTTGACGGATGTTTCCGTGTGTTAGTAGTTCCTAAGCGTCATGTTTTGTACTTCTTTGGAGTTGGGAGGTAGGTTTTCCTAGGAGAAGTTAAAGCTTTAGTAATTGCTTTACGGCTTAGTATTACATACAAACATTTTAGGATTTGCAAATTAAATTCAATTGTATAATGAGATGGAGTAAGGGGGAGCAGGGGGCGTTGGTATTTTTAATAATGGTGAGGGCTAATTCAATGCAAAATTTCCCTTTTTGCAGTATAAGTCGTGTGTAAAAAGTGGTTATCACTACAACTTTTAACAATATTACTTGAAAAAAATTAGCGGAATAGCTGATCTACATTTATTGCAACGAAATAATGTAGGGCAGACTGACCAGTGAGTGAACAGGCCCCAGTGAATGAACATTTGGTAAATATAATTTAAAAAATAAGGATTGAAAATCATTTCACTTGATGGATTGGCAACACTGACTTCCTCCCATGTAGTAGGAAGCTATCTGACATATGGTTGGTTGTCCTGGTCATTATGTCCTGGTGTTTATTCACTGGCGAACTCAGTTCCTTAAACGTTGTCATTCACTGGTTAGTCTACCCTAACACGTTAATGTTTATTTAATTTGATTCATTTTTAAATTTATAAAGTTTTTTAAATTGGGACTTGCACTGCAATTACATGGAACTAACTTAAGGTATTATTTAAAAAAAAAAAAACAGCACGCATATAAAAACTAATATATATAAGTATACGTAGGGATAAAAAAAAGAAAGCGTAATTTATTTAAAGCTTATAAGGACACATTTAGTTATAAGATAATAAAATGGCATATATAATAAAAAGACTAGGGAGGGCATTTGCCGAATGGTTTGAGGGTAGGACTTGGGTACCAAAGTCTACGGGTACGAATGCTTTAGTATGGATATTAATAGCTGCTTGGAATTGGTTTTGAAATAGATCAAGTAGATCCCATACCGTCTAAATAATCCTCGTGTTTTTTAAAAAAGCTTCTTCAAACTAACCATATAAGGAAATAAGCAATGCACTAAGATTTTAGTATAAGTCTGTGAAATAATGTTTACCTATTCTTGAACAAATAAATATTGTAACTTATTGAGTTAAGAAGTCTTCTGTAAATACAGCGAGTGACTTATGAAAGAGATCTGTGTTAAGCCCGTCAAGCAGAGTTTTGTTATTCAATATAACATATTTTTTATTGTTGTTTCTATGAATAAATATTTGCTTTTTATTGAATCACTATTTTATAATATTTTCATTGTAAATATAAATGCTGCACATTTTATTGATATCTTACATTCCTTCAAAGAGATTTACTCAAGTTTTTTGTGTTTTTCCATCGTTTTGTAGATGAAAGAACCTTTTGAATCCCCTACATCTACTTAATATAATTTGCCAAGAAAAATGAAAAGACAGTAATACAAATATGCCAGTTTTATACACGAAGTTGAAGAGATGCCAGTTTAATTTTCTATTTTTATGTTAAAGGTTATTTTATTTGGAACCATTAAAGTGAGTTGATATTTAAAGTAGGTTAGCTCAACAAAAATTTGAAATCGAGATTTATTTAGTATAAAAAGATATCATGTAAACATATTCTGCACAAAAAAATATATGTTTGTAGTCATTTCTGATTCAATTAAAATTTGTAAACACGTTAAGAATGTAGCCATTTTCAATGAATATTTGATTTACTTAAAAATTTTATTGCGTTTGTCTTGTATTCAGTTGCTTATTATTATCATTTTATTAGGACATTTAATTAATCAAATTTATTTTTCTCGTTTTCTTAGAAGTTTACATTATTTCTATTTCTTCATTATTTTTAATAAAAATTCAAATTATTAATTAAAATTGAAAGTTATCTACAAAATGCAATAGTTTCAACATAATCCTTTATCCTATTTATAGTAGTTTAATGTTTTTCTTTTTAGAATTCTTGTATTAAAACAGTTTTCCCTTTGATCGTTTTTTTTATATGGAGCATTTTACTGTATTTCAAATTATTTTATTTTTTAGGATAATTTCACATTCTCTGTTAAGGCTTTGCTATAGTGTTAGGTATTTTAAAATAATTATAAAATATTCCTCAGTATTTTATTTCATATCTCCATCTTAGTTTATTTGCCACGAAGACATTTTTCTTCTCTACGAAATGGTTCAACAAATTTAATACGCAAACAAGCAATTCTTTGTGCCCTCAAGATTTAACCGAAAACTACAATTTTTCATCAAGCTCTTTTCTTTTTAAAAGTCGATTAAAATTGCGCTGTTGTCTTCGTGGCCTTTTTCTTCTCTTTCTCTTATTGCTGTTCTGTTCGGTGCTTCGTTTTGTTCTAGACGTGTTGTCTTAATCTTTTAAAATTTTATGCCGTCCTTTTTCTTTTTCAAATAAATCTGATAAATCTTTTCGGACTTCTTAATCTCTTTTAGATGCGCGGGTTGCTATTTTTATTTTCCCGCGGAGATTTATATCACGTTGCGTTCTAAAGACTTTTTTTCTTTTAAATTCTTTATTTTAACAGCGTCGAGGATTTAGATTCGAAATTGGAAATGAAAATGTAAGGAGCTTATTTGTTCGAAAGGTTTTAAACTAATGCTTCTTTTGTGTTTTCAAAAATTTATCAATTTTTCTATTCTTAGACATAAATGTTGGATTTTAATTTCATTCAAACTCTGAAAATGTCCTGTAGGATATTCTTTAATTTTATAACAAAAAATTAATAATTTTTATAAGAATTATTTGTGGCCTAGAGTTTCCCAAATGTAAAATACAATTGTTTTCTTTACAGTATTTTAATCTTATAACTCTTTTTAAAAAAATCTATGTACTTCTCTCATAGTGACATATGATATGCAATTATTATATTCCCTTCATAGCTAAAATTGTTCAATAATATATACCTGCATCTATATATATTTTTTGTGGTGGATCCTTTTACACTGAGAATCTCCATAGAAATTATTGGAAATTCGCCATAGACCATCATAAATTAAACGTTACTACCTCTTAAGGAAATAATGGAAGTGATGTTTAAATTTATAATTTAAGTACGTTATTAATTATCTATTTCGATCTAGAAAAGAGTACATTGTTGTTGAATTGTGCTTTAATGTAACTTCGATGTAAATTATTAAAATGTCGCAGTCTTGTAATTTGATGTCACTAATTACAAAGTATTGATTCTCTACGGATAATCATACAATGCCAATTTATGTTACGGGCTCTTCGTAAGGAAATTCTTATATTTAATTCTGCATTTTGATGCAGTTGAAATTAACGAGAAATTGTACCGAATTTTCCCAATTATACTTGTTTATTCCATTGTGTATTTCCATCATTAATTAAATTTCAAAAACGAGACGTTAGGAAATTCTGTCTAGACATTCCTTGTTACCTTTAAGACTTAATTATCTCTTTTGCAAATTTAAATGCGATTCTAAAGTATCATGAATGTAAATTGATGTTTAAAGTTTAGTGTTTTAGAATGGTGCAGCATTATATATTTGCGTATTATAGTCAATCGTGCCATATTTAATTGAAATCAAATAAAACTTTTAATATTTAGGTTGTTTAAAATTTTGCCCCATCGTTGAGTTAATTATCAAGTATAAGGGTAGCATAAAATATTACATTTTATTTATAAATAGTATTTATAAAAATAACTGAAAGTTAATATTGAGTTGCTTTTATGTGTGTGTTGCGAAATAATAACTTATTTTCGTGTGCTTAAAAAAGGCTAAAGAAGCAGCTATTATTATTGTTGTTGATAAAAAGCTTGTTTAAGGTAGGCGAATACCCAAAATTCTAAAATTTTTACTAATACTTTAATCTTTTCCAAATTTGGCATAGTGATTTCAAATATAATGAACAATGCTTTTTGGGCAATTTTTTATTTAAATATAATTGATTTATTTTAAACGGTGTTTTTCAACTAAAAAAAGGTGGTTGCGCCAACATTTCTAGCATAAAAATTTTTACATTTTTTTACCTGAAATTTTCCCAGTTGCTATTTCAATATATATCTGTGCTATGAACCTCTAACATCTGGTGTAAGTATACAATTTTTTTTTTTTAAATGTCCAAGTGTAAGTTATCGAAAAAAATCCTTTTTTTTGTGGTTAACTTATAACATTTTTCTTAATAACTTTTTTTCTTGTAATTTGTATGTAACTCTAGAGGGTCATTGCATGTATCAGTTCAAAACGAAGAATTTAACACATAATAAATGTTCATAGGATGAAAATTCAATGTGGTAGACTTGTTGGCGTAAACTTCTTTTTTTTTTAGTAGAAAAACACCGTTTAAAATAAATTATATTTAAATAAAAACAAAAGCCTAAATAGTATTATTCATTATATTTGAAATCACTATGCCAAATTTGGAAAAGATTAAAGCAATAGTAAAAATTTTAGAATTTTGGGAAATTTTGGGTATTCGCCTACCTTAAATTAAAATTATTTGTTACGCATTATGTTATATCTTTTAGTATCAACAAAGTTGTGGTAGCGTATATGTATTGATATTTTAATTATAAAGTTATAAAATTAGAAATGATTGAAATGGCAATACATTTTAGTTTAATACTGACTACGAGTGTCAAATAGTTATTTATACAAGAAGTATGTTATGTGAAACTTTTTAAACAAGAGGAATAAAGTTTATTTGACGAGCGAGGAATAAAGCAAGTAAAATTATTTCTTGCGATTTAAAAAGTTTTATTTACGCACATGTGTATGGATCAATAATTTTTTACAATCACATGCAAAAAAATTTGTAGCATTGTGTACATGATTTTAACGTTACTCATTTTCCCAAAGTTTAAAAGTGTCCTTTTTCTTGTGCTCTATAAATACGTTTATTGCATTATCGCGTGAAAAAAAAAAGTTCGGTAAACAACTGTTCAAAAAAGCTACTTTAACTCATTTTAGGAATGTTTCAGATGGTGTTAGATGGAAGTTCTTGTTTTCATTTTACATAATCTGATTTCATTGGTTGTTTCGTTTTTTCCCTCTCAAAATGACCATCATAGATTTAAAAACGATTTACTTTCTACGCAATTTTTCTTTAACTTATGATTTGAACAACCAACGGCGCACCAAGAAGTTGGCATTCAAAAAATTTAATAAGTAAAATGTTCTACGAAATTTCATTTTCGAATACCAAAACAAAATAATCACAGACAAAACATGAAAACCAGACCGCTGGTTCTGTTGCCATTTATGACGTGAAACACTTCAAAGTAACTTTTGCTCCGGTTTCTTAAAATCTCAATATTATTGATAGTTTGATTTTTTTAAAGGATTATAAAAATGGTACATACAAGATCACAAGACAGGTTTTATATATTTTTTGCTGATTAAATAGAAACCATTCACGCAGTAAGAATTTTTCTTGTTACTTTAGCGTGCAACTGTCATTTCGTAAAATTTCGCATCATATAAACCCATCAGGGACTTATTTCGAGCACCGAGTGTTCAGAAGCATTGTCGTAAGAAATCGGAACCCCCAAGACAAACATAAATTCACTCCTGCCAAAACAGATCGAGCACCAGCAATTTTAGAGGGGCTTTTGTATCGCGCCATTTATTTCTTTTCCGACTTATTTATTATTATAGGTCGTTGCAGTAGGGGGAATTGAAGGATATATTTCTGTTCAATGTCCCTGTTATGTTAGGAATCTTATTGTTGTTGCGTCGAATCACTCTGTCTTGGTAACCGCCGTCGGAAGTTCTTGCTGTATCCTTTTGTACAACACCGAACTGTTATCCCGTGTCACATTTTCCAATAAGTTTGTCGAGCTGTTACTTGAGAGAAAGGGAAAAAGACCATTTCTGAAATGGCTGGATAAACCAATGCTAAAATGGGATTACATGAAGAAAAGAAATTGCTTTGAGATGGTCGAAATATTTCTCATAAAGGGAATATTGCGTTTTACTACGTTAAATTTTTGTTTAAGATATCAATGACATCTGAAATCCCCAAACTATTGAAACCTCAAGTACCGTAAAGTTCAAACATCTCCGATTGCGTTTTAAGCTAACGTAAATACGTATTACGAAATTGTTAATTTAATATAATTAGTTTTCTCCGAAATATGTTTACCTATTTGTGTAAAATAAAAAGATAACAAGCTATAAATAACAGATAAACAGTTTTTTTTATTGCTAGGATGATTCTTTTTCAAACATTAAGAAAACTTGTAGTATGTATAATATTTCAAATAGTTATTTTTTGCTACTCTTTCAAACCCAATTTCTTTATTTCTTAGCAAAACGTAAAACACTTAAAAGTTTATAATATTTGTATTTCTACAAATTCTTATCCCCACCTCCTTACCGAACCACAGAGTGACAAGCTTACCCTGAACTAGATCCACTTGGCAGGCCAAGGCATCTTCGACATTGAACTACTTCTCAAGGAACTTATGTCTCAAAACGTCCTTTTCCGCTATCTACCAACACAAAACAGCAGGTTTCCCTCGTCAAATAATTTGTACTTTTTTTTTTAAACAGTTGCAGATTTTCTTTTTTAGATTTTTTTTTTGTATATTAGGCTATAACCTATAACATTAATATTTGTCCACTAACACAACTCTACTCTTTTTCTGTTTGTAAAGACCCCAACGTCTGAGCTAGAGATAATGTCTGAGATCATCAAGATTTTTAGTTTAGATTATACGGAAGGGATTGTCTTATATAAAAATATGGGGATGGACTACTTTAAGACTGCGGACTAAAGTGATAGCTTCAATTTAAGAAGCTCCGATTTTTTATAGCTGTAAAATTCCTGCAAGACCTCACTTATAGTTCTTACTTTTAAAATCTAATTTAATTAGAGTGTTAGCTACCAGTTACAGTTTTGTCTTCCCGAACCATTGAATTTCCTTATTACACTTTCACCTTCGTCCATCAAATAGTTTAGCATGCATAGCGTGCCGTCAACCGCCTTGTCACCAAACCTCCGGGCACGCCTTCTAAAGAATGACCTTTTCGCGGGTTGACGTTTATAATTAAGTCCGCAGATGATCGTCCATTCGAAGTCGGTCCCGTTCTCTCGCATATTAATAATCCTTTTAACTTCTTAATTTGGGCTCTAGGGAGAGGCGGAAGACGTGTCTCGTGCTCTCTCGGATGGATTAGCGTTTAGAGCTCTTTATCGATGGAGGCGGACCCTAAAACGTGTCATTAATCAGATGGCAGTCTTTACCGATCAGGATAGCCTTATAAATCACGTAGACATGATCGTCGATGTGAATATTTATCGATGGGTTTAAACGTTCAGACTCTTCAAATTGTCAGGAAATGTTAGCTTGACACCTTTGAGCAGGCATACAGCATGACTTTTAAAAATGTATTCCATCCCAATAATTTTTATTTCCAGTTTAGATGACACGTGGATGTGTTGAGAAAAAACAGAACTTATTTTGTACGCCCTTCCTGCCAAAAATAAAATCTGATCAATTTATGTGTGGTACATTCATCAGAAAAGGAATGTTTTGTCAACCATTATTCTGATGCTACGAAATGATGGTTTTAGCTTTTTAAAAGATGTATTTATACTCGTCAATTGACAGTTATCCATTTTTGTCCGTTTCAAAACGGATATAACTCATTTCTATTCTCCACAACAGTTCCCGATCTATAAGAACATTTTTTATCGCTTTTCCCGGTTTAATAAATAAGGCCACTAACAAACTCCTCTATACCTTAGTAGGAAAATGGGTGATGTGATATTCTGTAACACTGAATATCATTCTTTTTTCTACTATATCGCAAATTTGCCGCATTAAAACTCATCCCACGCATATTATCAGATGCACCTGACGTCTCCTCATTGTCCTATGTAACAAGCTCCATCCCTCTTGCGCGTACTATTTGTCCCAGCGGGGAATGAATTGTGAACGATGGGGAAATAAGAACACGGGGCTGTTTCAAAACTGTTATTTAGAATGAAAGTTGATGAGCATAAGTTTTGGTCTGTCACTGTCAGATCTGTACTTCAAAACCGCTTTTGTTATGTCTCTTTATTTTTGAAAAATATTTTTATTAAAAAATTATTACGATATTATTTTTTATTTTAACAATATTAAATGATATTGTCATTTTTTAATTTAATAAAATAGGCGCTGAGGTAAGAGCTTCTAAAAAATCTGTACTAATAACTATTTTTTTAAATTTAAATTTAATAGTCTGAATTATAATTTTGAATGGTATCAGAGACAGGAAAAAATAAATAAGGCAGTTTATAAATAATATTTGATGTGAATCTAATTGCAAATCGGATAACTCACATATGAGCAAAAAAGTTCTATTACTACATTCGACAGTTCTGGTTGATTTTGTATTTTTCTTAAGTAAATATATTTATTTTAATTTTTTACTTGATTTAGAAATCGAATGAACCTCAGCTAATCATAGTTTTCTGGTACTTTACTTTGCATCCTTTTTTGTTTCCAATAATCAATCAGTTTACAGTTTATATTGAACACAAAACTAACACAACCAGAAAACAACTGTTTTGAAGTAACGCCATTAAAAGTGAGTCCACAGACTAACCCGTACCGGGGCTACTTGTACATAAGCCCTTTCTAAAATAGGACGGATACATCTCATTTCCTTCTTATCCATCATTTCACAAAATAGCCGTGTAATGTTCAAATGGGCGTGGTGGGGGTATTTCAACTGTTATATTTGTTTTACCTTTCCTGGAATGCGATTGCTTTGCCAAAAGTGCAATTTGTTTCGCGATTTATGGAGATGAGTTGATCAGGTTTGATGGCGCGTGCGGATATTTATTTCAAAGATTACTGGGAAATGTAAAGGTCATAAATTAAATAAGATAATATACATCCTATTTTTGTCTTCCTAAGGGCCGGATAAGAAAACCCGGTAGGTCGCTCGAATCAAAATTATGACCTTTATCTATATAACATTAGTATAAAATAACAATACATTTATGATTTTATCGATATACTTAGGGTTTTTATCTGTCAGTGTGTGGAAAAGAAAAGTGATTATATTTATTCGACTATTAAAACCCTTTTGGGAGACAGGGTAAAACTTATGAAATATTTTTCATTTTTTATCTAATTTAAATGCTTTCGTATATTAATATTTTTTTAAATATACTTCGGGTCAAAGTAATAAAAAAATTCTAGCAATTATTTATATAGTATCCATGAAAAGGATATTGGTGAACAGTTTAAAAAAACTTTCACAGATCACAGTTCGAAAATTCTTGAAAAATTACCTAACTTGTTAACTTACTCATGTATCTCAATATTCTTTTGATAATACATTTAAAAATTTATGCTCTGTTCTAAAATAATCTCTGGAATGTAACGAAATTCTATTAAAAGTGTTTGGTATCTGGGTACGAGTCAAAAAGAGCAGAAGAGAATGCCTTCCAACATACGATGGTACAAAAATAGTTAAAAATTAAGTTTAGTGTATTCGTTCAAAGTTAACTTTATAAGTTGTAAAATATATGAGATCATCTATAATAATAAAAGAAAGAGTCTGTCTGTGTGTATGTCTGTGGATCGCAAAGGACCTACTTAGACTGCTCTAAAAAATTCGAAATTTTTAATATAGATTCCTTTTAATACCTACGTGTGCACCTGAGGCTTAGATTTTTCATATTTGATTGGAATTTTTAATTAATATAATTAGTTTTAAAAAAACGTCATCCACGTGGGATTGCGGGACCATAACAGGGCTTGAAAATACATGGTCCGGGCCGAAACGGGGGCTTGACGCCATCCTCTATTAGTTTGATTGAGATATGCGCTCGCCCTAGGGCTGCTTCATCCTCTATTAGGTTGATTGAGATATGCGCTCGCCCTAGGGCTGCTTCATCCTCTATTAGTGTTTGCTCTTTTTGGTGCGCATGCGCCAACACGAATTTAATTTTGTTTTAATTTTGAGTGTATTTTCATAAGGGTAAGTATGCCTCTAAAAGGAAGCAATGCGAAGTTAACGGGTTCCCAGTAAGGCGGGACCATACTGCTAGTTGTACATATACTTTCATCCATTACTTGGATTTTGTTTGCAGTTCAACTTATAGTTTATTTTAATGTGGTGTTTTTTGTTACAGATCCAACACGTCCATTTGGAGCCTCCGCATATAGTTCGTAAAAGAAGCATTTCTCAACCTCTTAGAATAAAAGTATTTTACGATAAAAGCGTTTACAGGTAAAGTGAAGTTTTTGTGTTTATTTTAAAAAAACGAATGACTTTATCCAGATTTGTTTTTAAAAAATTATGTAGAAAATAGAAATCAAAGTTAATAACAGGTTATTTAGTTATAATATTGACAAAATTAGTTAGAATATTGAATTTTTTTTAAATGTAAATTAGGGTTCTTTTATTAAAATGCACAGCGTAAAGTAACGTAACTTCCTACGTTTCAAAGAAAATTTTGATTGAACAATTTTATATATGAAGATATAATACTATTTATAAGTACTTGGCAGCACAGAAGATCCTACAATAAGCTCCCCGTGAAAAAAATGTGACAATTTCAAAGAAACACGAAAAACCTCCTTACAATTTACCGAACTTTGCCTTCTCTTACGTTTTTTACATTATTAGTATATAACAAGCTTCCTTCACAAAAGCATTACACTTTGAGTTTTCCTCAAAAAACTTAAATGTAAAATAACAAAAAAATTACTTTAATTAAAACTTTTTTGTGAATAATTTTAATCACCACGAAGTGTTTAAATAACTTATATAAATTCTTCCTTACATTGTATTATTAAAGCTTTATGCCGATTAATTTAGCTAATATATTTATGCCGCGAAAAAACTCCTTATTTTAAAACTATGTCAATTTTTTTTATTTGTGTGTAACGCAAGGAAGTGATATTTGGTGATCGAGTAATATATTTTAATAAAGCAAAAACTCCTTTTTAATAAGAACTTAAATGTCTCGATCTTATTATTTTCTGATGTATTGCTTAAACCCTTACTGTACAATACGAAAACCTTATGCTGACATTTTAATCTTCCTTTTTGCTAAAAAGATTTTTTTTTTCATTTGACCTTATTTTACATTTAAGAAAAGAATTATTTCTTCCAGTTTTTGCAGTAACATAGGTCGTTTCTTATCCTCAAAAGAAACAATTTAGTAGCGACTATATAGCTGTCCCTTTCATTAAATTGCGTTCGCCGCATATTTTGTTATTTTTCTCTCGAAGATATTTGAGCTTTCTTGTAGGATAAAGATTTAATTTGGTTGACAGCGAGCAGGTGAAAAATTGCGATGCAGATATGAAGCAAACCTTCTCAAATGAGTTGGAAATATTTTGCTTGCACGCGTGTCTAAACGAATCACCTCTACTTTTTTAATTAAAAAAATATGATAAAATACTAAAAATACCTTTCCTTATCCCAATTTCCTCTATATTTTAATGCATTGAAAATTGCTTGAACGATAAAATTAATAAGAAAAGTTATGAGTGTTGGATATAATGTTGAACTAAGAAACTTTAAAAGCATAAATTAAGCAAAATTTTAAACTTTGCTTTTAGTAACTTAAAATGAGTTTTTCTCTGTATTTTATACGCACAATTAGTCATAGTATTAAGTTTGAATTTACATTTTATTAAAATAAAATTATAATTTTAGGTTACCTGTTGAAAAATTTCAAGTGATAAATGTGAGTTAAAGCTTTTTTTCATAATAAAATATTTGCAAGTTACAAAAAGTGCACAAAACGGTGCATTATTTTACCAATTAATAATTTAATGATGTAACTTGTTCTTTTGTATAAAATCTTTACTTTATTGCGACCAAGCACACAAGCCTGGAAATATGTCAACCAACCAACCAATCTTTACTTTATATTTATTGATATTTAAAAAAAAAGTACATTGCAAGTGTTCACCTCTTACTTAATGAAGTAATATAAAAGTTAAAATGGTCTTAGAAAATGCAAACTAAATTATATAGTTTAACTTTAAATAAACTTTGATAAACTTCATTTAGGCTGGATATTCATTATTAAGTTATTACTTTGTTTTTATATCATTATTTCAATAAAATTCATTAATAATTATAAAACATTTTTTTTTAAAATTTGCAATTAGAAAAACTATCTAAAGAAATTGTTGCATACCTAGCTGTATTTTTAAAAACGTTTAATGAGTAACTTGCCTGCAACGGAATCATCTTCATGATGTTTAATAATTTCATGGTTTAAATTTCAATTAGTAAAGCGTTTGAAACATTTTTATATTTAACATTACTCTTAATTTTAAAAACATGCAATATTTTCAAAAGTTTTGAAGTTTTTCTGTAAAACAGCTTATAAAATTTAAAGGATAATGCTCTTTGTGCATTCCGAGGTAAATATAAATTTTTTCTAGCAAACAATTTTGCCTCAAGCATTAGAATATTGGCAGAGAACTCTATTAGTACGACCAATGGGTGTACCTATTAGACTGAATAGGTAAGATGTAATTTTCTTTTATAAACTTCACAATGATTTAACCTTGTTTTTCTTTGTTATACCTTGCTAATTATTCTTTAAAAAACACCATACCTTAGCATCTGTAATATAAATACATATATAATGATATTAAAATAATCATTTATCAAAGTAAGTAGCGTGGTCCAACTTAGCTTTCACTGCATAAACATTCCTAGTTTAATTTTCCCAAATTTCTAGTTTTACCATCATCTTAATACCGGGAAATTTTAAAACGTCAACCATTTTTAATAATTTAAATTATGTAATATAAACCTGCAAATCATCATTAAAGTCTAGGATAAAATAATCCAATCACAAAACATCGAAAATCTACAGTTTGGTAACATATCGCACTGTACGCGGAAAAGTGGGCTATCGTACACATATGACTTTTCGAGTTGTAAATGCTATAATTTTCTAAATTGAAATATCTAACGATTAAAGCAAAAATTAAATTGAATTAATTATTAGAATAGTTGGAATTCAGTAATCAAATTGTTATTTTTTTTGTCATACAATGCAATGGAAAAAATAAACTTCAGACGATTTTTCTGAAAAACTAGTATTTTTGCGATAGGTTTCTTTTCCGCGTACAGTGCGATATGAGGTTTTTGAAGTAGACCTTTTCTCGCTTTCAGAAAGTGTCTGAACAGCCAAGCTTTCTATCCGAACAATGATAACCTCGAACAGCTGCAGCACTGCAGAGAGAGGTGCGAAAATGTCACGACCTGTGGTGAAGTTATCGTCCCTGAGGAGCACTTAGAGGTCAGTATTCGGTTCGAATTTCGAAATGAAGTGCTCTAAAGTCAGCTGTAAGAAACTAAATGTAACTTCATTTAGTTGTTTTTAAATGGTTTTATTTGAAGTTCATTCGTCTTGCTACTGAGGCTATTTTCCGGAGTTCTGTCCTCGCCTTATCCGTAGTTTTAGCCGATCATGTTGGCAATAATAATAAAATAAATCGGCCAAAAATAACGATTTGTATATGAGACTGGTGCACGTTCAATCTGTCCTAGTACGAAGTCCGTATTATGTACGTATAACGATGCGCTATAAGGTTGCGTCGCGCTCAAAGGTGTCGGCTTCGTCACTTGACCGTTGTTCTAAAATACGAAGTCCATCGCTAATACGGCTCTTGTTGCTCTAGTGCTAATTCAGCCAAAAATGTATAAAACAGCAGTAACATATTTGATAATGTTTGATTGTAATTTTTTTTTAATTCCAACTAGGGTATTTAGTATATGAATGTATTTATTTTTAAGGGCCGGTAAATTAGACAATGTAAAATAAGGAGGAAATTTGAAATATAAAAATGTTGTAACATTTAGTGAGTTGAATTTTAATGTAACTTTATCGTAGCTTATTTTTCAAATCATATGCTTAGTTTGTAGAACTTAGCTAAATGGCCTATTTCTATATATTTTTTGGATTATATAATTTGGTAATTTCTGAATTTTAAACTATCAAAGTTGTATGAAATTAAACTATATTTTTACATTGCTTTCTTTTTTAAAAAATATACTTTATAGTGTAAGGTTTCATTAATATCCTGTTAATAAATTTGTGGATAATTATCAACTACACATGCATATTTGAATTGCTTTTCGTATCTATGATTACAAATGAAACTTTCAACATTATTTGATGCCTTAAATACTTTCTTTTTTGTAGCCTTGTCGATTTTGCACTTCCAGCGGGCACTTTTGTAAGTCAAGTACTTCTGAAGGCTCAGGCATCCAAGATGCAGATTTTGTGTTTTATGTGTCTGCTATGCAGACTGACAGGTGTCACAAGGGCCAAACAGTAGCATATGCTGCACATTGTCAGCAAGAGGCAGCTCTAGACAGGTGGGTACAATGAAAAATAAATTCTGATAGGGGAAATACATTGTGCATAGCTTTTCTAATTGTATTCATGGAGAAATTACAGATAGATGTTTAATGCCAATGAATTATCCAGTAAATCTGGTTTTCATTATATTTGGGGCTTCTTGCAAAATTGCCCTTTCTGTAGTTTAAATCATCTGTATTTAGAAGTTATTATCTCTACAAGTTATAATATTAAATGAAAAAAAAAAAGTTAAGTTTCGGAACAGCTTATTTACACTTACTTTAATTAACCCTCTAATGCATGAATTCTTATTTTCATCCCAAAAAAATATATATGTATCTTTAATACTAATATATTATGGGAAAAATACTGAAAAAAATTTAACTGCATTAGAATTTAAATAATTTCAATTTTAATTTTTTTTTCTATGCGACAAAAACCAACTACAAAATTCCAATTTTGATAAGAATGACTAGAAAACTACTAAATATATTTGAAAATAAACCTTTTCAACTATAACTAATTTTTCAAAACAATTTATGTGTATTTAGTACTAATATTATTATACTTTGAATACTGCCAAAAACATAATTTCACAACATTTAATAACCTAACTTTTTAATTTTGAATACACTTTTACTACTGTCATCTATGAGGATTATTAGTAACTAAAACTTCAAAATGGAATGTAATGGATGAAAAAAAACTCAAATTTGTCGAGAGGGAGCTCTAATTTAATAGAATAAGTGGATTATGTTACTTGTTGCTAAACGGCAACAGTATGCATTAGAGGGTTAAATAATGTAACCTGTTTATTTAGATTTTCTTTAATTTAAAAAGCTTTTTTAATTTGTGACTTGTGCTTAAAAAACCTTCAGTTAGATGGAATTAGGGTACCTTAAATTTAAATATTTGTGGAAGCAATAATAATTATTTTGAAAGGAAAATAAAGTATTTGTTTTGATACCACAATGCACATTATTCTGAATTTTTCAAAATCCTTTCCCTCAATTTATGCAAATATCTGTTGCTATATCTTATGCAATTATATTGTTTTAAAGTTTCTGCATACTTTCTTAATCTAACAACCTATTTAACTACAAATTAGCCTCTTTGGAATCTTTCGTTTTAATTTTTCTTGCATAGTATTTTTTTAAAAAAAATTAGTTTAGGTTGTGTATTTTTCTCTTGTCCTAAAGAAAATAATGTGGTATAGTTAAGAGACTTAGTAATTTAAATGCAAATGAATTTAATGGTCTCTTTTAGTTAAGGAAATTTTTTTGCTCATGTTACTTATCTTTTGGTAAAGCACTGGCATTTATCCAAATTGTACTCTCCTTTTATTGTTGTGTCATTAAATTCAGAACCTAAGATAAATTAAATCCTTTAATCTATTTTTTTTATAGAATCTATTTTTGTTGTATTTACTTTCGATAAATTTTAATTTGTACAACAAAGCCATAGGCTCAAGTTTGATTGCTTTTTACCTTTGATTAATTCAAATTTATCATAATTTTTAATCTTAGATACATTGTATTTAGTAAGTGACATTCTTTAATTATAATTATGAAATTACAGACTGCTTTTTTTTGTTTCAGACCCATCGCAGGACATGCCAATTTGTGTCCGAATTCTATCTCTACAAAGCCACAAGATTTAGATACTCTACTATCAACAGTTAAGCATGAAATTTTGCATGCATTAGTAAGTGCTTACAGTTATTAAGAAATTAGTTTTACTGGACTGTAAAAGATTAGTCCATATTGATATATAATGTATTTATGCTATATTATATATTCTGTTCTAACCTGTGTTTGATAAGTGAGGTTTAAAATCATCATACTGGCTGGGAGATAAGACATTTTATTTGTGTTGGCCTTGTGTTCCTTTTGCTTTTTACATGTGGGGAATGTGCTTGTTAAATCTGTGGGTATCTGAAAGTCCCTTGGTCGGTCATAGTGCCATGGGCGCAGGTTGTCTATAAAAACTGCATCTCCCCTCCACAATGTGCCTAAATTCTGCCTGCAGTAAGCAGAAGTCAGACTTGCAGCCTCACAGGTGCTCTAGGCCATGTGCTAACAAAAGCTTCTTCACTCTTATTGTCTCTTAGCTATGCCCAGAAAGCACCTAATGAAAACAACAATATATTCAGTGTTAAATATGATACTTTTCTGCTTATTTGTGTGTCAATTTTTAGTTGGCATAATACTTATTAATATCTATGTTGAATGAAAGTTGCCCTGCAGGTTTTAATATGGGTGCTTTGAACTATATATGATAGAGAAAAAGAGTAGATAAAATTTTATATTATTTTATAGACCTGTAAAACAATATAATAATTGAAGAGTCAGGGGAAAAAAACCTCCATCAACAAGATATCTGTCTTTATCATTCAACAATAGTGAGTCATCGCCTAAACTAGTGTAAGAAAACCGGTTTCTCGCTTGGTTGATCCCTCACAGCAACTCTGATTAACATGAGACACAAGTCCCAAGTTTGTACCTCAAAAGGAGAACCAAGGGAGAAACCAGTTTCCTAGCACCAATGTCTGCCAATCAGGCCTGAATACCGAAAGATGCCCCTGAAGTCTTTGTCTTGATTTTCTTGTTATTCATATGTTTTTTTTAAACATTTTGTTGCGGATATATGTGAAAATGTTATTTTCTTACAGGGTTTTTCAGTCAGTTTATATGCATATTTTCGTGATAAATCTGGCTATCCACTAACTCCAAGAGGAAGGAATGGGAAGCCCATGGTAAACAAACTGTAAGATATTTTTATCATATAAAATTGCATGTAAAGAATTATTGCATGATTTAATTACAAACAGCATAAAATTTTCTAAAGGATTCCCTTTTTCTTACACATTTTTGCCCAAAGTAAATCAGGGTAACTCAACTTATTTTTAATTTAAAGTCTTCGATTTAAACTTTTAAAATTATATATTCCATTTATAAATAAATGCGACTTCATCAAAGATATGTTTAGCATCATAATGGTTATTGTTTAGTAAATACTGTTTATTGTTTTTATAGTTTTTCTAATGACAGGAATAGATAAACATAAAATAAATCCATCTATAAATTTTATTGTAAATATGAACTTAATCTATATTAAATGCCAAAGAAATTAACTAATATCTCCTAAAATTCTAAACTGCAGCAAATAAAGTAGTTAATAGAATCTTTCCTTTGATTTTTGAATCAAACCTAAATCTTTTATCACCAGTGTCAGTAGTAATTTGATTATAATTCTTATTGTGAAACTAACAGCACTTGTTCTTAAAATTTCAGAATACAAGCCCACCAGTGGAGCGACCGAGTTATTCGAGAAGTAGAAAGGAGGGACTGGAAAGTACGAGGGAACACAACGAGGAAAACAGTGAAACTAGTTGTCACCCCTCGAGTTCAGGTAAAAGGCTTGTTTCTATTATAACTGTGGAGTTACAAAACTTGTTTTAAAATGTTGGACATGAGAGATAAATTGAATACGTTGAATGTTAAAGCCAGCATTCTTTATTTGACTTTATTTTTTTTAAAGCAGTTTTTGGGCTTTTCATTTATTGGTGTCAAAGGTTTCCTTGTAAATAATTTTACGATTATAGAAATTGGCTTTCTCTTCTAGAGTACTTAAAAAAATGGTTATCGTGTTTTTAATAGTACACAGTGTGTGTGTTTTAATAGTTATGAAAATTTTGTTAAAATTTTCCATGTTTGATTTTTATTAGATAATGTAGCATCAGTTTTCTTTTTTAGTTTTTTTAAATAATATTAAAACATGTTTTTTTAAAAAACATTTATTTAAATTATTAATATTTTAAAGAATTAGGATACGATATTGTTATGCTTCATTGTTTATTGCTTAAAAATAAAGTCCAATTGAAGCACATAAAAATATGTAAATGTAGGGTTTAGCCCGGTTAACAAAAGAGTGTTTGGTATTTATACTTTACTTATGTGCTACTTGATTTTCTTAATGAGGTTTTTTATATACCTTATTCAAAAAATTCCCAATTTCGAAAAAGTTAAAAATCATTGGTTTTTATTTAATTTTTGATAGCATTTAGTTTTTGTTCACAATAAAACCAGTAGTGTGTTACAGTTTCTGATTATTTTAAAGTAAACTTTGAATCCATTTATTTTCTAGGAAGAAATTCGGAGGCATTTCAACTGTTCATATCTGGAAGGAGCCGAGCTGGAGGATCAAGGGGAAGATGGCACTGTTCTCACTCATTGGGAAAAAAGACTATTTGAAGTACAGAAAAATAATTTGTTTTATCTCAATATATATTGTAATAAGAGGCCCAGTGGCTTAGTGGTAGTGCTCCGTATTGCCACGCCACAAGTCCGGAGATCAAATCCCAGATTGGGCGAGGTTGACCAATCCTTTCATCCTTAAGTGGGTGGATAAAATTAGTACAAAGCATGTTGGAACTAAACACTGGGGTTTCTGCGTGAGGCTGGCCACTTTACAAGGACATATGCCTAGCAATCCAGAGCCCTAGGTCACGGAAACTGAAATGGGCACGGCAGGCTTTATTCCACTAGTGGGCTGTTGCGCCGAGGAGTTTAGTTTTCAGTTTTTATTTTATAAATATGGGTATGCATATTTTATACATATTCAAAACTGAAAAAAAAAGCAATTACAGGCTTAAGGTCAGACCAGAGTTTGTCATATGCTTAGTCCTTAACTATATTCAATATCTGTCTAGAATCTTCTTACAAGTATTAACATTATCAGCACCTGCACTTGGTCAATCATTTCATTTATAAATCACTAATATAAAAATGTTTAATCAAATCTTGTGACTTCTAGTCTAGTTGTCAGAATAAAATACAATATTAAAACCTCTGAGAAATACAAACATTTCACCTGAATGTTGGGATTTCCAACAACACACAATTTTCAAAAAGTATGATTAGTCGACAAATTGGAAGCATGGATGAGTCATTTATAATAACCTGCTACATGAATGTAATTAAAAATGCAAAATTATTATTTTTTAGCTAAAATTTAAATTTTAATATCGTGCAGTCAATAAGTTTACTCTTCAATCAATTTGTTTTCCCCTCAGATGGTTAACAGCAATATCAATACAATTTTAGTTTATGTGGGTTTTTTTTACACATCACCACATGATTCTTCAGTGTGAAATAATTGTCTGTATATCAATTTTAGAATGAAGCCATGACTGGAACTCATACCCAAAATCCTGTTTATTCCAGGATAACTTTAGCTTTAATGGAGGACACAGGGTAAATAGTACTTAGTTCACATATTCATTACTTAGACACATTTTTCTATACAGACTGCTACATATGATAATATTTCATAATTTTTTTAGTTTTCTGTAACATACTTAAAATGTTCGTCAATGTTTTTAAGGATTTCTTACGTAGTGTGTTATTGAAATCTTTTTATTTTACTTGATTTCAAATTTATTTTTTTAATTTGTATACTCCATTTTAAAATGTAGTGTTTTGTTTTGGAAAACTTGAATTTTGTAATATATGCAATTGTAATTTTTAAGGACTCTTTTAAATGTTGATTATAAGTAGTTTATAATTAAGTTTCTTCCCTAATATACTTTACCATTCTGAATTGTATTCTGTCTTTAGATAAAAGGTTGCATTAATTCCTTTTAAGGAAGCAAACTTCTTAACAACTTTTTGAAATGTTGAAATTTCTCAATTAGTGATTCAACAACTTTTTACCTTTTTGCAATTTTTGCTGGATTATATTAACTAATGTATCAAAAATTATAAAAATGTTTCTTCTGACACACTTTTTCTTGTAAAATTTTACGATTTTTTTATGTATATTTGAATTTGTTTAATATTGTTTCTTTAGGTGGTATGTGCCAAATTACGCCATGGCTCAAGAACTTAAATGGGGACGGAACTTAGGATGTGATTTCGCATTTAAAAGCTGCAAAGACTGGATAGACCTGAGAAGATCCCAGTAAGATTTCATAAGTGATTAATATAATTTTAGAACAATTCTGATGCAAAGGCAATTGTTTTTCATTAATACACTTTATTTTTATTGCATTATTTCATATTTTAGCAATCAAAATTTTAAAAGAAAATCTTTGTAGTTTCTAGATTTCTGGACCATATATTTTAATAATTGTTAATGTATGTCAATGATATCAATTTAGTACATGACCTTTCATCAGTAAATTTATAGTAACTGTAGTAATAATGAACAGAAGTTTGACCAATGCAATACTGAATCTGTTTGGTCAAACATTGCCTCGGACGACTACTTAGGTGTTGGTTCGTCACTTCTAAATTATGATTCCTGTCACCATTAGCCTTAGTGTGGCAATAATTAAAAACTAATCTTATCTGAGCCAGTTTAGTACTTAATTGCATCAAACCTGTATGATTTCTGATTGTTTAGCATTTACTGATAGTTCTCTAATGCAATTTATATGCAAGTAATTTAAGATTTAATTTTTTTGTCCTGAATCATGTCTGACATTTTTTTAATATGTTTTTACCTTAAATAGCAATAAGAGTATCCAACTTGCATTTCCTTTAAAGCAAAGGCTTCAGCTAAAAGAAGTGAAAGGTCTTGTTGCAAAACTCACATTCTCTAATATATAACCATGATATAGGATCCGTCTCGTTTGTGGGTGACTTTTGATGATCACCAATTATTTTGGACGAGATAGCCAATAAACAAGTAGGTTTGTAATAGAATATGTTACTCAATCCGCTTCCACAACATTTGTGTTCAACAGGAAAAAAGTCACCAAACACAATATTAATTCCATCATAAACACTTAAATGCTTAATTTGGCTAGTTTCATTAATTTTATTTCAAAAATTCAACAATTATTTCTATAATTTATCGTTTGCAAAGATTAATTTATAGTTAAAAAATAAATATTTAATATTTCTTTCTTTTAAATAGAACTAAAATATTGCAAATCATCATATAAACAAAGAATCTTTTGATGAAATATATTTGACGTCATTTCAAACTGATAAATGTCACAAAAATAAATTTCTTTTAATTTATGATATAAAAGAATTAAAGATTCTCGAGTGATTGTTGCAAATAGCAATGGTGATTTAGTTTTAATAAAAATGGCTTCTTATGCTTTTTAAAAGAGCATTAAATTTTGCAGTTTTTAAAAAATTAAAGTACTTTTAATTCAATTTTTTTCTCTGAGATTTTTGATGTCTTCAAATATCGACTGATTTCTTTGACGTATCACAGTTTCCTGTAGCATTTGTAATTTGGGATATGAAAATGGGTGACAGACAGACAGACGAGCAGACATATGTACTGAACGATTATAATACCTTCCACTTTTTACGTTATAAACGTAGGGTGGAATGTAAAAGGAACAGGACCTATATCTTAGTTACACTTTGGAGAGTGTGAGTTTTGCTTCGATACCATTACAATGTTTGATCTGTTTTTATTTTATAATTTATTGAATCTATCATACTGTGCTGTGCAATGTGTAGTTTCAAGCATAAATGTATTTTTTTTAACTTCTTCTAGTGGAGAGAGCATTCATCCTTACTGTGATAAAGTTAAAAAAGATCCCTTAGAAACTGAATGCACAGATAGTAGAGATTCTGTAGCTTTATGTAACCTAGTGGAATATTCTAAAGATTTACCCTCTATTTTTCAAGTAAGTATGAATTTACAATAATAAAGTACCACAATTTCATTGGTTCAAATAATATTAGCCAAGGTTTTTGCCACTTTTTAATAATTTATTTTTATGATGTATTATTGCATTTTTAAATAATGGTTTTTGATTATCTAAAAAAATAGTTCTTGTGATTTTGCAGTTAGTAATTAATTCTTTTGTATGAAGTTATTTGATTTTGATACACACTTTTGAATGTAAACCAATTGATCAATGTGTCATTTTCTTGAAATTGTGTATATTTGATAGTTTCTTACTGTCCAAAATCTCGTTAAATATTTATGTTGTAAGGTGTGCTACCTCAGGTGCCAACTTTTATCATTGATTGTGTCTCAAATTGCTTTAATTTGGCAATATAAATTCTTTACATGATTAACAAGCATGCTTGGGAACTAAACACTGGGGGTTCCGCGTGAGGTTGGCCACCTATCCTGGTTATATGCTTAGCACTCCAAAGACCTAAACCAAGTAAACTGAAATGGGTATGGCAGGCCTTGGCTTGCTATTGGGCTGTGCCGAGGAGTTTAGTTTAAAGCTTTATATAGGGACTAAAAAGTTATATCCTATAACTTGTCTTAATGTAAACTCTTATTTTAATTTTGTTTAATAGCATATTTACTTTAATAACTGACCAATTTAAGAAATTCTTTGGTAGCATTAAAAATTCAAATGAATGGGATATGTAAAATCTCCTGTATTTTACTTCAACCAATGTAATTTTATTAATCAGTTCAGAAATTTAAAATAAATTCTTTTATATAATAACCAGTTCTTTTAGGTAACTTTTTATTTGTTTCTTAAAGCCACAATCTGTAAATGTATGCGTTACAATTCTAAGTTGATTTTTAATGTCTTCTTAAAGTTTAAAGTGGAATGTTAAAAACAATTAAATTAGTTTGTGCAATATAAAACATGGTTAAATGATAGGTTTATAGATGAGAAAAGATTTTAATACTAATTGAAAAATTCCTTTTTATTCTTATTTCAATTATATTATCAATTAATTAAATGTTGCGAACACTTAATTTTCTCACTAGAACTTTGATTACTTACCCGCTATATCAGAACAAGATGTAGGAAGATATGGCGGATCTGTAAGCCTAGCTGATTACTGCCCTTATATACAGGTTTGTTTGAATTGAAATTTACTTTTAAGTAAATTTTTGTTTGATAGTTAGCCTTTTGTCGCGAATTGTTATAAGTTCTTATTAATTTTTTATGTCTAATGTTTCTACATTATTAAAATAAAATCTAGAATGTACTTAACTTCAAATTATATATATGCTTATAAAATTCATAAGTATTTTTTGTACTTTTGACGTGCAATTTCATTTATAGACTAATGTAACTCATAACTGAATAGCTTTCACCTTTTTTTAAAAGCTTATACTACTTTTAACCCTTTCGGTCCCAGTGATGCCATTTGGCATCATCATATTTTTGATCATAATTTTAAAAAATAAGGGGGCTGATATCTATTGGGATTAATAAAAATAGTTTCCAATCTAAAATAGTTTGAAGAATCGAATGATGTGCTTTTTGATATCATAAATGGCTATAGACGATCTGAAAATAAAGCTAAAATGATGATGCCAAATTGTCATTGGGACTGAAAGAACACTTTTTATAAATGAAGCTGATGGTTGAGTATAAAAATGTCAAGTTTACTATTTTTATAGTATCACCAGCTATGTGCAGGTCTTGTATTTGGCTATATGTTATGCTTTAGAATGCTCTACGAAAAAAATTCCAAAAATGAAAATTTTCCCTTGAATTTATTGTAACGTATATTGTATTATTTATGCATTTATTGTATAGTTTTTGAAATAAGCATGTTCACCTTGTAAGCCCATGATCGCCAGTTCTAGCCCCGCCTGAGTCGTCGGATTTTCTGGATGAGAAAAATCTTGGGCACACATGTCATATGATTATGTTTCATGTAAAGATCCCAGGAAGGCCAATTTGGCTTTTGTTCTTCGCAAAATTAAATCTCGACCTACTTTAACATCCACAGAGAGCTCGGATTCACTGTAATCTGCACGTCAAAATTGGTATCACCAAATGGTGCCATAAAAAATGGCTCTTAGTTCTGGGGAATATGCAGAGTCTGCAAAGGCTTGACCGCCAATGTTGCAGCCCCATTTAGCATTTTTTTTTACAAATATTAATCTTTAGAAAATTAAATTTAACCTACTTTTTTGAACTAAATGATTCACTACAATAAATTACTTTTTATTACAGGAATTCACCTGGAAATCTAATAATATTGTTGTAAGAGGCTCACAGTGCCAATTTCCTGAGAATATGCCACGTAAGCTATTGCAACCATATTCTATGTTATACTATAAGCAGTATATAACTAAGTATATAGCTAACTAAAATTTTATTTTGTTTTAATATCTTGGCAGTTTTTCAATACTTGAAAGGAAAATTGTATTCCTAATTTAAAAAATCTTAACTTTTAAAATATAAAGCCCATTTGAAACTAGTTTTATGCATGTTTGCAGTTGGTTGAATGTAGTAAGCACTTTAAAAAAAAAAAATCTTCCTTTTACCTTAAGATTTTATTTAATCTGGTTTTTCTTGAGGGTTGTAATTTAAAATCATCAATGAATGTATTTAATTTAGTTTTATCAGTATTTTATTCTCTGGCAAAGTTATTTTTTAAAGCAGAGAATGACTGCTAAATGGGTTCTATTTAAACTTATATTTTATTGGGAAAAAATGGAAGTCGAGTGTGGCTTTTTTGATATAATCTGTCAAAACTTCTCGAAATTATATACTTTTGTCTTGAAAATTAAATTATTATTATTTTTTTTATTATGGAATTGTAGGTTAGAATAAGTTTGTCTGGCTTCTTAGTATTTAAATACTGGAATTGAAGCGTTCTGTACAAAGATCAATAAGTTTCATTACATGAAGTTCCTTTTTTAAAACATTTACTTCTTTAAAACCTATATATTTACTAACATACCTGGGTGTCAGTACTTAATTTCCATTTAAATAAAGAAAAGTTAAAGCTCTAATAAAGTTAATAGAATTAGGCAGGCAATTTCCATTAAATATCAACTTATAATATTTTATTTATACTTATCCCAATCTTTAATTCCAATGATAACTTTTTTCTGAGGGTGCAATTAATAAAAAAATTCCAATTAAAATTTATTTCAGAATCAATTACTCTAATTGTTAAAACGAAAAGCAATTTAACTAACATATCCCCTGACCTATATTTCACATATAAGTATGAATCTCTCTGCAGAAGCCGAGAAGAACTTTGCCCTCGAGTATTATGGACAAGGCTCCAAATGCTTCAACCACAACAAAGACATGTGGGAAGAGAGGACGTGTCAGCAAGTACGCCAATGGCAGCACTGGGGCAGTGGATGCTATAGAGTGAGTTGAAGTTTGAGGAAATTTTGATGTTTATGTTTAAACTCCCTCTGATCTGAGCTGGTTAATCCAATCTCCGTTTTAATTTCCTATTTTAATCCTTAAAATGTAAAAATGAGTTAAAAACTGTTTTTGTTATCGAGCCTCAAATGATATGGTGCCGCTACAAAAAAATGTAGCAAACTATGTGGCAAGTTTGTTATTTTGTAAGTTTCAACAAAAAATTACTGATTTAAGTGGTTTATAATTTGAAAAACTTGAATATATTAAGATTGTACATTGCTTATATTTTGTATTTATTTATCAAGCAAATATGATCAATGCATAAATTTGCACAACCAAACCTTAATTAGTTTCACCATTCTTATGTAACCGGATTTTCGCTTACGCGGTTTGCCCTTTGTCTCATTTAAGCTGGTTAAGAGCATGTGTACTGTATTTGGATTTTCCTTATTGATAAAAGTTAGAATTATATTGTTACCAATGCAAATTAAATTAGGGATTCCAGAAAGAAACCCTTTTTATTGACTGGATATCCTTCTGTATCTGGCCTCTTTGATGACCATTGCGAGTCATTGCCTAAACTGGTGTAAGGAAACTGGTTTCTCACTTGGTTCTTCTTTCGCAGCAACCTTGAAACTCTTGTACTGAGAGAAGTATCAAGGGCGAAACCAGTTTCCTCTTGCTAATGTTTGTTAAGCAGATCTGTCTACAGGAAGATTCTTTGTCATTCAAGGAGAGTTTCTCCTGGACTCTCCAATTCTGATTGGTATATTTTTCTGTAGATCCAGTATATTAATTACAACTTTTATTAAATTTTAGTTTAAACTTATTTTATTTTTCACTGAAATTAAACATTTGTATTTGTTATCAAGTTATTTTATGCTTACAAAATTAATTTAGAGTAAATTGAAAGAAATTTACACTTCAATACCTAAGAAATAATATCTTTGCTCCCAAACTAAGTAGTATCCTCTCTGTATCACAATTAATGTATTTCTCCTATGCAGTACGAGTGCTCATCTGGCCATGTTCATGTGATTGTGGCCAACCACACTTACACGTGCTTCCACACCGGCCAGGAGCTCAAGATTCAGATCTTCTTCAAGGGGTGGCTGCACATAGGGACCATTGTGTGTCCCCCCTGCCATGAGATATGTGGGGTGAGTTACATTAGCATTATGAGAAAATCAGGACCGGATTTCTAAATAGGCTAAGTAGGCTGTAGCCTAGAGGGGCGAATTTTTGGGGTCGGCAAATTTTACGACCAATTAAAGCGACATTTGGTCAATTTTTTTTAGTAAAGATATGAATATATTGAAGAAAGAAAGCAAATAATTTACATTAATGCGTACACCGTAAGCATGTGCAGTACTAATATTTCATAGCAAACATGGTCGCTACCCAAGCAAGTGCATCCCATCCTCCTGGATTTCGAAGTTGAAAGAGAAATAGTGGAACAGTTTAAAGAAATTGGCCTATTTCGTTTTCAATTTAGTGTGTAAAGGTATATAGATGATTATAATAAATGTATCTATTTTAAACACTACATACCACCCTATTTTACAGTTGACCAGCTATCTTTCCCGAATCGGGAGAATATTGTGACTGGAGCGGCAAATCGTAGCCTACAGGCTGCAAATCTGTGAATATCAATTGTGGGAATATATGTGAAAAACCTAGCTTTCTTTTTGGGGGGGGGGAGGGGGGGGGGGTATTTTATTCAGATTTCTATTCAGAATTTGATCTTTTTTGATAATTTGATCATGCGTTTGTTGGCTGCTAATAGTAATGACAAATAAAGTTGACAAAATGCACTTATATTTAACAATCACACAGCATTTCTAATCTTCCTTACAAATATTACTGTTTGAACCTTTTGAAATTCATCTTTTTTGTTTTCAGCAAATCTCACAGCTGAGGAACGCTTAATTTTTAAAGAATTATGATTCAATTCTATTGGATGTTTTGCCATCCATTGTATTGCTGCAGGGTTAATTACTGATATATTTACAGTGATACTTTGGACTGTATTATGAACGCTCTTTAAATGAAGGGGCACATGTGTTTTATATGCTATTTTTAAATGTATGCTATTATCTATATAATCCTTTCAAAAATTTTGCTGTTTTATAAAATTCCCATAACTTCTATAATTCTCAATAGGAAAATGACGACAACTGCCAACCCGACACTACTGTAAAGTCGTACTATGCCGCCCCTGACAAGCAGTTCTACTTTGACGAACTTCCGTGTGGTGGCAACAGCATTGTGTCCAACTGGACAACATTTCTACTACTGACTTTACTACTATTTCTTCTAGGATCATGAAATTTAGTCTAATTATTACAAAATAAAGATATTTTTACCCACGGTGCTTTCTCCACATCATGTCTGATCGATGCAGGCACGGAAATCACAAAAAGACACTCTGAAACCTCCACTGCCGATTGTTATTCGGTGTTATGTCTTTAAGGATGAAGTTTAGATTCTTGTGAGAGACATTTATTCCCAAGTACAAAAGCTACTTTTGTGTAATATTTAAAAACTGGATTTTTGGATATTTTAGTGCTAAATGGAATGTTTGGAAAATTATTATCTTTTTGGACAGTTTATTTGTGTTAGAAATTAAATTTATCTTGCACATCTAAACCTTACAATATATTTTCTGTTTGTGAAACATCAAAATATCTGTTATGTTCACTGGAGAAATTAGTTTAAATCAATTTTAATTGTTCAAATTTGTCTTGTTATTATTGCGATTTTTTGTTATTTATTGTAAGAAACTTCTTCTGCTGCTATATTTTCAAATTTGTTATTTGGCATGTTAAAAAGTTTTTTAAAAATTGTTTCAATGCTCCATGATGTCCAAAACAAACTTATTGATATAAATGTAAGATTGTTTAAATATTTTATTTTGGTGGCATCTATTTTGACTTGTACTCAACAGGTAGCTAATGCTTAAAATCTTTTGCACATTATATTTGTACATTACTACTTTTTTCTTTATTGAAAGATAAAAAAAAGCCTAAAGTTGTTTATATCATGTTGAGTTGTATCCTTCCTCAAAAAAAAGAAAAAAAAAGAAATTTGATATGTTTTTAATTTTAAAAATCGATACATAAAATTTTTAAATCTTATTTAAACATTTTAATCTTTTAGTTATAATGTTTCTTCCAATCAACAAATGATTTTAAAAGGATTTTTTTTTTAAAATCTATTTACAATTATATTCATAAGCTTGATTATTGTGTGCATGTTAAGACCACATATATTGGACATTCTAACTTCAAAGTTATATGGACTTATAAAGACAATTCATGTAACCTTTGAAAACCTCATTTTGTATTATAAGATAATTTAATTAGAAACAATCTAGTCATTCTGTTTCTTCCTGTATTTGAAACTTCCCTCAAATACTGTAACAAACTTCAAGTGCATATTAAACGGTGGATTTATATTGTAAGCAACAAATTGCCTTATGAAAATGTGCTCCTTGCCTAAACATTATTACTATAAATCCACATTTATGCAGCTACATTGTTTTAAATTCGTTATCCTAAAAATACTTTATATGAAAATAAGTAATATTTTTAACTGATTTGTTGCTAATTCTAAAAAAAAACACTTCAAAATTAAAAAAATAAGTTGTGTTATTTTGTAACAACTTTCCTATCATATTTCCCAAAACTTTTCCTATCTTCAATATGATTTTGTTTTACCACAACACTAAAATTATTTTTAACTGGTTATAACAACCGTTTGCATTTGCGTGTAAAAACATTTGCATCTAAAGTTTATTCATGTTCTTATCTTGTAACTACTTAATTTTCCGACTTTTCTTTATTAATTTTTTTTTTATAAACAAATATAATTTGTTGGTTGTCTATTATATTGATAAAAAAGTTGTTATTTTAATCTTCTGAGCTGCTTGGAATTGGACAAAAATGTAAGCTTGTTTTCTTTGCAGAAATTTAAAATATATTTAAAAAAAAAAATATTGGTTTAATAACTCAGAATGTGGTTTATTTTTGAAAGTATGATCTTAAAATCTTTTAGAGCTGAAAAATTAGAAAAATATCAATAAAAATGTATTAAATTTCTGAACTTATTGTTAATGTCGCAAAATTTTTTTGCATTAATTATGGCAAGAGTCAGGTCTAACGATCAGAAGGTTAACATACAATTTAAAAGTGTTATGAACAAATTTTTTCTTAATTACTACTTAATTCTTATCAGATAAGAGAAACAATTTTATTTACACATTTCACATAAACCAATCAATGTGAAATGTCAATGTTGTTAAATGTTCCATTTTTTAAATTAACCATACTACTTATTTAATCGAGAACTATTGACCTTTAACACAATGAACTTCAAATGTGTGCACTTTATATTCCAAAATAAGTTGTTTAATATGATACAATTGAACTTAATTCAGTAATTTATTATATGATGTTAAAATTTTTTTGATAAAAGAAAACTTTTTAACGTCAAAAGTTATTAAATAAGACAATTGTAGGTTGTATATATTTATTGTAGCTATATTAAAACTAATTTTTCTGTGAAGACATTTTTTACAATTAGTCAGGTCGCCAAGGGGGGGAACCCTGCACTGAGAGGTTAAGTTTTTTTTATTGATGATTCTTATAGATTCGAGGGTGTAGATTACGAATCTGGAAGGTACTTTTTTGGTACCCTTGAGCATTTTTAGTTATTCAAGATGGCGTCTCCGCCATCTTGAATTTTGTAATCTTAATATTTGACGATCTAATCGACAAAAGTGAATAGTTTTTGTCTTTATAGATGCATTTAATAATAAAGATTCACAATTATCAAGAAAATTTCAAAAATAAAAAATTCAAAATGGCGGAATCCGCCATATTGGATTTTTTCACTTTTAATACTTTTGCTTTATATTTAACCCAACAAAATATTTATATTTTAACTATATTTTTTATACCTAGTTACTATAGAACATTACATTGAAGAAAATATAAAAAATCAAGATGGCGGCATCCGCCATATTGGATTTTTTCACCGTTTATATAAAGCGATCCATAGGTCCTAAATTAAAAATTCTTTTTATTTTAGTTATATCTTAATTTTAGTTTCTATTTCAGTTTTAATGTGTAGATTATGAATCTAGAAGATATTTTTTCGCTGGATTTGAGTATTTTTTTATATTTAAAATGGCGTCTTCCGCCATATTGGATTTTTTTTTCCTAATTCAATTTTTCGGGTTCTTTTAGGCCAAAATTAATATTTTTTTCTTTTATAGGTGCATTTTGTCGTAAATAATTACTTAAAAACTCAAAAAATCCAAAATCAAGATGGCGGCTTCCGCCATCTTGGATTTTTCAGATTCTAATATTTCGTGATCCACTGGCTCGAAGTTAAAAATTCTTTCAGTTTACTTGTATATTTTATTATAAAATGCATTAAAATCATCATAAAGTTTTAGTTAAACACTTAAAAATCAAATTCAAGATGGCGGCTTCCGCCATCTTGGATTTTTCATCTTCTAATATTTCGTGATCCACCGGCTCGAAGTTAAAAATTCTTTCTTCTTTAGTTCTATTTTGTAACAAATGGTTTAAACTACATAAATGGGGAACACAACTGCAAAATATCTGAATTTATGGCCATTCAAGATGGAATCTTCCTCATTTTTACTTTTTTTAACATTAGTATTATTCGATCTATTAGCTAGAAATTAAAAATTCTTTCTGTGTTAGGTGTATTTTTACTACAGAATTATGCTTTCTAACTGAGTACAAATATGTAAACTCAAGGACCAAGTTGCTTAGAGTTGCCAAGTCCCTGAGAGTTGCTGGCTTTAAAGTTTTTCTGACAATCCTTTTTGGACAATGGCCTATGCTTTTATGTAGTTTCAATCCACTATTAATTCATTCCAGACTCCGGCATGTGTCTCATATAACGAGGTCCGAGTTTTAAAAAGTTCTTTAACACATTTTCGGGTATTTTTTTTTTCATTTCTCTTAAATAAAATAATGCATATCGTTCATAGTTTTGATAACCAGATGCAAATAAATCGGGTAGAATTGGCGAGCAACTTCAATATGAAGGGACCAATATCTTGTCCTTCCAGCTCCCACATCCTTGAAGAAAACTGGTTTCAATAAACAGTTCTCCGATACTCTACTAGTGTTGCAATTCGTCAAAACAATTTATTTTTAAAACTGACCGAAGATCTCCGCTGCAGTTTGGCTGAGATTCCTCATATAAATCCCGCATGACTTATTTTGCAAGCATTCTTGAAGTCCTGAAGTTTTGGAAACTTCTTCCCTTTCTGCATCTGTTGGACTCCTACAAACACACTAGGCATAACTTTGGATAGACCACTACCCTATATTAACCCCACACACACAACCTATAAAACTTATCAACATGATGATTTGCAAAGCCATCCTACAAAACTGATGATCCCAAGTAAATGGCAAACTCTGGACCAGCTCATTTAGTGAGTCCCTGGGCTCCTGATAAAGATGTCATGATTGTATCTGTATTCTGGATATGAATCAGGTATCGTGTCTAACAGTGGTTGACAGTGGTTGGCTTTACAGCAGTTCCTGGTTGAATCTGAAATTCATATTTTCGGCCAATTTAAGTATTTTTTCATTTCTGGATAACGTTCTGAGAATGTCTTTGAATAATTTGAAATATATATCTCTATAGCATTGTAAAGAGAAACTTTTCCATCACATAATAGTCTAAGCGGTAACTCTGTTATATTAAAGAACATTCAAAAGTCAGGCGGTTTATTTTCAAGATCACATGAACGATCTTTAGGTTGTAAGGTATAGGGATTTTGACATTTCTTATTTTTTTTTGTTGAAATTGTATCCCTCTAGTTTTCTAATAAATAGATTACCACTTCTTCTGGTTGAATACATTATTTCTTCCACAGTCTTCTGAGTGTTTACTAACTCTTGAACCCATATTTTTATAATTGTACCACTCCGAGAGATCTCAGCAAGTCCAAAGCCATTACTTCGCTTTATAAACTCCTCCTGCCATTACTTAAGAGTATTCTTGTTTGAAGCGAGGAAGCATTTTATACGAGTAGATTTCTTAAAGAGCTTGTGGTGGTAATTTTGCCGGATGAATAACAAAATATTTAAAATACTTACTTTAATATGGTGGAAAGCATCTTCAATATTTTTCCTTCATCAGTCATGGTTTTAAAGTATTTTAAACACAATATGCAAAAAAACTGAAAGAATTTTTAATTTCACTCCAATGGATTACGTAATATTAGAAGGTAAAAAATCCAAGATGGCGGAAGCCGCCATCTTGAATTTGATTTTTAAGTGTTTAACTAAAACTTTATGATGATTTTAATGCATTTTATAATAAAATATACAAGTAAACTGAAAGAATTTTTAACTTCGAGCCAGTGGATCACGAAATATTAGAAGGTGAAAAATCCAAGATGGCGGAAGCCGCCATCTTGAATTTGGTTTTTTAAGTGTTAAAATAAAACTTTATGATAATTTTAATGCATTTTATAATAAAATATACAAGTAAAACTGAAAGAATTTTAAATTTCGAGCCAGTGGATCACGAAATATTAGAATCTGAAAAATCCAAGATGGCGGAAGCCGCCATCTTGATTTTGGATTTTTTGAGTTTTTAAGTAATTATTTACGACAAAATGCACACATAAAAGAAAAAATTATTAATTTTGGCCTAAAAGAACCCGAAAAATTGAATTAGGAAAAAAATCCAATATGGCGGAAGACGCCATTTTAAATATAAAAAAATACTCAAATCCAGCGAAAAAATATCTTCTAGATTCATATTCTACACATTAAAACTGAAATAGAAACTAAAATTAAGATATAACTAAAATAAAAAGAATTTTTAATTTAGGACCTATGGATCGCTTTATATAAACGGTGAAAAAATCCAATATGGCGGATGCCGCCATCTTGATTTTTTATATTTTCTTCAATGTAATGTTCTATAGTAACTAGGTATAAAAAATATAGTTAAAATATAAATATTTTGTTGGGTTAAATATAAAGCAAAAGTATTAAAAGTGAAAAAATCCAATATGGCGGATTCCGCCATTTTGAATTTTTTATTTTTGAAATTTTCTTGATAATTGTGAATCTTTATTATTAAATGCATCTATAAAGACAAAAACTATTCACTTTTGTCGATTAGATCGTCAAATATTAAGATTACAAAATTCAAGATGGCGGAGACGCCATCTTGAATAACTAAAAATGCTCAAGGGTACCAAAAAAGTACCTTCCAGATTCGTAATCTACACCCTCGAATCTATAAGAATCATCAATAAAAAAAACTTAACATCTCAGTGCAGGGTTCGGCCAAAAATCGGGGGTTTGGCGACCTGACTAAATTACATTCAGCTATATATAAGTATAATAGATATAAATTAAATAAATTTAATTGAAGTTTAAAAAAAGGTTGTGTTTTCTAAAAAGGATGTAACAGTATTCTATACAAATTAAAGTTGAAATACTTTGTATGTGTTGATCTATGTAGTTTTATGTTGAATGTACCAATTTATATTTATTGAAATATAAAAATATATGCTATCTTCTTTTTGTCACTATTATTGACACACAAATACTGATTTTCAAATAAACGCTTTAGTAATGTTTTTCAACTCAGAAATAAAAAAATTACAATATTTAAATTTATCTAGAAAGAATTATTGAGAATTCTTTGAATATACTTATCAGGAAATTGTAAATAACCTAGGTGATTTTTTTAATGATGTATGTTAGCCTATTTGTTTCAGCGGAATCCAGCTATCCACTTCCTTTAGGATGTTCCAAAACATATGTAAAATAAGTTGACAGAGACACTTTGGAGCAGTTTAGTCTTATTTCGCAGCTAGACATCGGTAAATGATAAATTGGTCGTCTGAAGTAGACAGTATAGAGTGGGACGGAATGATCCACAAAAATGGCGAGGAATGAACATCTCTCCTCCCCTAACCAATCAAATTTAAGATTATTCGTGTGAAAAGGTGTAAGGTCAAGATGACTCAGCAAAGTTTCTGTGGGAACTATTAATCTAGGCAACTTGTTGCTGACATGGTGTGGTTGGGATGTTAAAGTACTAAGTGATATTAAGGATATGTGAAAAAGATAATTTAACTAAGTTAATTGGAGTTAAAAAAAAAGGGGGTCAAGTTATAATTTTATTAATAAGCAAAAAATGTGACACATTATGACTTGCCTATTTCAGTTTTAGGACCACCAACTATATAATGAACTAATCGTTTAAAAAACCTGGTTTTGCATTATTCAATTTAAAAATAATAATTATTATTTTACATAAACTAAAGGCATGCAAAAGTGATAGTTGAAAGTTTTCTATATGAAAAATTGGGAATTAAAAAACACTCCAAAAAATGAGCTGAAGAAATTTTGTTTTATTATCTTATATAAATTATACAATAACTTGTTGAGACAAATTCTGGTAACTTCTGGAGTCACAACCTACGACTAACCACCCGCTCGAGAGGAACCTTTTCAAGTGAGTAGAGCTGTCCCTTAGTAATTGATTCATGGTTCAAGAAAAACACCTGTTTTGGTGCATCCCGTCTTCAATTCTCAGTGTGGCATTACCCCAAAAATTTGTATCATCGTGAACAATTAACACACAAGGTACTTTGTACATGGACTTCAAAATATAAAACATGACTTACGCTCTTTTTAAAACTAAGCGGCTTTAAAAGCCGTCGTACACACTAAACAAGCAGACGTAGAAAGCCACAACGAATTCGAACTCACTAGGTGAGTGTACATAAAATGCAATTATTGCATGTCACATAAAACACAGAATGCATGTTAAACTGCCAACTACAAGGTTTAAAAGTAATTGAAATTTGTGAAAAATCAGGAGACTATTTTGTTAGGGTCATTGTTGAACCATATTCAAATTGAGCTAATGAATGCCAAAAGAGCAATCATATGGAATTGATTTTTATCCGCCATCGATATTCCCCTGGCATAAGTGGGTTTTGGAATTGTAACACTGCTCATAAATTGTTTCATCAAAAAATAAACAATGTTAATTTAATAAGAAACACTATGTAAATAGTATTATAATGAAACTTAATCATTTTAATCGAGCATGTTTTGATTAAATGCAAATTTCCATTTGTAGCTATCAATAGTACAAATCAACTGATATTACATAATAAAAATCCACTTATTTTATAATACTTAATACACATGCTTGCAGATATATATAAAAAAATTGGTTAAAAAATAATCAAAAATGATGTCCTGTGCACACATAGAAATATTATTTTATAATATTAATCTATGGGTTGCGGGAAGAAGCTTTAAAAGCAACTGTGTGATTGCGAATAAATTTAAACATTGAATGGGTGGAACACTGGCATTCAATAGCTCAATTAGTAACAAAAAAGTAGAATAAGCCAATTTTTTTTCCAATTCTTTACTACATTTTGATGGATGCAAGACTGCTTTTTTTAACAACAAAAAATAATCTCAATATGTCCACTAATTGTCTAAGAGTTGAATTAGTGGATAAACCTCCTAACAAGTCAAACATTGAAGTAGAGAGAAATGGATAGAGTATAAAAATAACCCATAGACATTCTTAAGACAAAGTGCCAGATAATTAAGCAACAAATGAAACTCACAATTTTCAATATGCAGTTCTAATTTTTTTTTGTTTTCCTGAGTTTTACAAATATTCTTTGTCAACAGTGATATATATACATTTAAGAGCAGGATTGAAAAAATGTAAGTTTGCAAATAAATAATTCGAGTTTGTCTTTTTTTTGCCACACCAGTTTGCAAGATTGTTTTGACCCCGTTTCATCAAGTACATAGAACTTACAAAATATACAAACTTTGTAAAATTAACATGTTATACACATTCCAATAAAACATTGGATTAAACTATTTTTTTGGAGATAAAATATATTTTTATTGAATGCAGAGCATTGTGAATTTTGAATATAATCAATGACGTCACCGGGAAATTTGAAGTGCTTTTTTGAGGATGTATGGTTTAAGTATAGCAAAAGTAATACTAACTCCAAAGCTTAAGGACATATACCCGAATTTAAGCATTTACTATTTCTTCCACTGATTTTTATTCACAGAGAATTTTAACAAAAGAAATCACAAGACTTCATAAACAGTATTAAAAAGTAAACAGTATGGTGTAAACTCCTTTAGTATTTAAACTATTACAGTGAGCAGGTCAAAGTGCGAGCCCCTCACTGCTGAGGATGTTTAAATAGTTTTGACGTGAGGCAGTTTCTTGATACATTTATGTATTGTACATTGTACCAACACTATATATTTCCCTGAAAATACATTACAAAGAGAGTGTTGTTGGACACACAGAATTTTAAAAACATATTCCTTAGTCGTAAAATAATTAACCTGAAACAAATCACATCTGTTCAGGAGGGGTAATAGCGATCGTCAAGGGTAAGGATAAAAAAAAACACCTTTGAGCAATCATCAATAACTTGAAACTAGTTGGTGGAGTCAGAACAAAAATACTTCACTTTAATAAAAGCCTTTACATGCATAAAATAAATAACTTGGGTCATACAAACGTATACGAAAAACACAAATTAAGTTTTATGTGTAAAGCTCCACTTCTAATTATAATATTATACATAAAAACTATTTGGAACTTGGGGCTTTTAACCTGTTTGACATTATTTTGAGGTCACATGGTTTGTTAATGCATCTAACTATCACTTTGAGAATAGAGGAACAAAAAGTTGTTACCTAGTTAACGGCCAGGATCTTTTAGTACCTAAGCTATCGATCTTTTAGTACCTAAGCTTTAGCTTTCGGAGAGAGATTTAAAAATGGCATTATACTAAGCAAAAAGATGGCTCGAACTATTGCTTCATACTTCCTTCAAAAATGCAGTTGGAAAAAATTCATTTTCAATTGGATTGCCGTTTAAAATATTTGAAATATTAAATATATTTTACTCTATGATAACATAATTTAGAACAGAGTGGGCTATATGATTCCATATATTCAGAGTTAGCTAAATCGATTTAAATTTTAATAACAGTCATCCTGAAAAAATAATCACAAGGACTTGATCTCTGATCAATTGTGCCCATGCTTTTCTTAAAACTTCTAACAACAGAGACTCGTCTAGGACAGTGAAATACTTAATTAAAACTCCACCAACTAAAGGAAGAAAGGGACAACTCATATTCAACAACAACAAAATAACAATTAAAAATAGCGACACTTGTCCTAAATAAAAAAAACACAAGGAAACAAATGGACGACAACACTGTTGTGAGGTGAACAGGGCATCAACAACACAGAGATTGATTTAAATAAGTATAAATTAAGTGATGAATGATGAGATATACACATATACCAACCATATACAATGCCTTGGAAAAACACTGTTGTGCGACTCGATATATAAAAAAAGAAATGAAAGTACTGTTCCTTTTATACAGATGTGCTTCTCTTCTCGTCGCAGCATAGCAGGCACTTCTGGTTGCAGCCTCAACGGCGAATGAGACCGAATGCCTGTGGGTCTCCGAACTAAAGTGTATCTATGTTAATCTAATGGAAAACATTTTCTAAGCCACATTTCTCCGTCTGTATAAAATATTTTTACCAGGGTTTTTTACATGATAATTGAAGCCGACAAGCAGGTCTCTATAATCCCACTTTTTGAAATGGGCTCAAATATCTTTTTCAATTTTAAATAAATAATTTTACAACAAAATATTTGAAAAGTCAGCTACATTTATCATGTACAAAAAAAAAAAAAATAGTCTGTAAAAATATTCAATATAGCCAGAGAAATACGACTTATTAATTTTTCTTCCATTGGATTAACACAGAGGCATTTTGGTTTGGAGACCAGCGGTCGATCGGGCTCATTCCACCTTTAGGTGCCCTATCACGTGCTGCACAGATCCGACCAGCGGGTTTCGAAGTAGGCCCGCATGGAGTGTCCCGCTTGGCCCACGGGACTTTCATCCTCGTTGAATGTTTCACAGTTGTCGAAGATGAGGCGGGTGTCGGTTGCAAAGTCCTCTCGGGTCTTGTACCTGGGGAGTAAAGTACAAGTTGAGATATTTATATAAAATGTCTCACAAATCTAGAATCATAAGATTTCTTTAAAAAAAAAATTGAACTCCCCGGCGCAACAGCCCATTACTGGGCCAAGGCATGCTGTGCCCATTTCAGCTTTCATGACCTAGGGCTCGGGGGAGCTAGGTATATGTCCCGATAAGGTGGTCAGCCTCACGCGGAACCCCCAGTGTTTAGTTCCCAAGCATGCTTGGTACACATTTTATCGACCCACTCAAGGGATGAAAGGATGGGTCATCCTTGCCCAATCTGGGATTTGATCCCCGGACCTATGGCGTGGTATTGCGAAGCACTACCACTAGGCCACTGGGCCTCAAGATTTCTTAAACGGAATAAAAAAGTAAACAGCAGAGTGTGCAAGCTCCTTTCATGTTTAAATTATTACAGTGTGCAGGTCAAAATGCCAGCTCCTCGCTGCTGAGGATATTTATTATCTCACGTCAAACTCGTGTCCTGAAGAATTATTTGTGGTGTGGGTGGGAAAAGTAGCCAATAGAAACATTCTTCTCCTCCACTTTATTAACGGATATCATGTTTCAACAGTCATCATTTGGGTTCAATTTCGTAGCACGAGAGCTACTGGGGGGCTATTGCCAACTGGAGTCGTAATTTAAAAAACCAGTTAAGTGACGAGCCAACACCTGCCAACCCAACTTTTAAGGAAGACATTGTATGTGGTGTTTGATATTCATATTTAAGATGTACTCCCTTTAAACAGGGTATTATTTGGCTGCACAGACAGTTTATAGGTAGGCAGGTATTCTGGAAATGGTCAGGCCCCTAACCTGGGACTAGGCAAGTGCCTTACTGACTAGGCTACCAGTCCCAGTCGATGTTTGCCTTGTTTTTGTTTGAGTTGGGTATTTTGCTAGTGAAGGAGGATCTGCTGTCTGATTTTTTTAATTATCTGCACCAAGAATGAATGCATCCTAAGATTTTTTTGTGTGTTTAAATATATATATACAACTTTGTGATCTTAAAGGTATCCACCATCCATTACATTAAATTGAATTTCATTCATGAAACTAGATTTTTATTCAGGAAAAGGCAAGATTAATTAAGGGTGACACGACATTAAAAATATAGCAATTTTATCTTTTTTACAATATTTGGGCAAAAATTTGTAAAAGATATCATTTATATAATTTAGACACATTAATCTTTTATATTCACTATTTTACTATACTAAACAGAAGGAAACAACTGAAAAATTATCAAAAAATAAAAGTTAATAACTATTCTGACAAATACATTCGTTACTAAATTGATAACAAGTAGAGTGATAATCATATATTCCTTTTAAAGAATAATATAAAATTTATATAATTTTTAATAAAGCTATAATAAGGTTCATACATTATAATTAAAAAAAATCACTTACTGCCCAGCATCCAGCTTGTTTTTTATCGTGGCCATGTCCATTGGCTTCTTTATGACCTTTTTGTAAGTAGGAAATTGCTTGGTGTTGACAGGAGTCAAGAATGGCCATGCATCCTCGTGTTGCTGCATTTCATCCAAAATGATGCTAAACACACAAAAAATCAATACGTTAACTAAAGGTTTCTCTATAGCTGTGGTAAGTCTCTCAAAAATGTTAGATGCCTTTAATAGTATTCAAAAACCTTTTTAAGTATGAATATGGACTATAGTCTATAATAATATCATTTACTATCTTACAATTGATATTTAATTCCATACTTTTGGTTGCTAATAGAGTAAGTTTAAATCTAAAATTAGTAAACCATTTTACTTAAATCTGAACAGAAATATAAATACAAATCAAACAATATTTTCTTTCCTTTGTTTTTTACCAAAAAAGAAATCATATGAGCAAACACTTCAATTATAACATTTTTTTTAAGGATTAAGTATAAAACTGTAGGGATCTTTAGTAACTAATAATTGTTTCTAAAAATGTTAGTTTTTATTTAGCATTTTTTAAATATTGGTAGGAACTCTGATCCCTTAGCAGAAAAAAGGGCAATGTGAAATTGCTTTTGCCTCTAATTCTTTAGACACTTTTCAACTACATAATATACAGTATTTTATTAGTACACTAATTTAAATAGGAGAAACTAAAAAGTGTTACAACTTATGTGCAGTTACGTGGATTTTTAGCTTCCACACTTCGTTTATAACGTAAAAAGTGGAAGGTTTTAGAATCGATGCAGTCCGCCCATCTGTCACCCACTTTCACCTGAACGAACCGAAAGTCTCACAAACAAGTGGGATACGTCATTTTGAAGCAAAAAATCAGTTTAGGATACATTCCAAATTTCATTAAAAAAATTTAATTAGAAGTTTATTCAAAATTTAAATAAGTAAAAATTTAATCTTCATTGAAATAACATGCACATTCCATTTTTATTCTATATTTTCACTGTTGCCATTACATCAAATGTACGAGAAACTTTATTTAAAATAAAATTCTTGAAAAAATATTTATCTTTGTGTAATAATTCAATTTGGATTGTTGTAATAGCACAATAAAGTTATTTTGAAGGTTCATTATGTATGAATGATGAAAGATGCATAAAAAATCCTAAATTTGCATAAAAAATATGCAAAGGTTCGCATTTATTTTCAATTTAGCATTTACTAATTTATTTTTCGAAATGTAAACTTGAGGCTTCAAAAAGGTATTTATTTAAAAAAAAAAACATCATTATTCTTCGAACTTCAAAAAAAAAGTAGCAAACCATAAAGATTAATTATCAAATTTTCAAAAGAAGATTAAAGACAATTATTAATTTTGGCTTATAAAAGTTTTAATTAGAACTAGCTAGAGGCCATGTTTGGCGAATTTCTTTCTGATGTGCTGTAAATGTATTTCCTGTTGAGCGTAAATATTAAATGGAAGCTGTGTAAATGGCAGATTCTGTAACAAACCAACTTGTTTAATATCAGTGACAACTCAACACATACACGAGATACTTTAAACCGGAACATTTATTCATTTTTTAAAACTTTACCTGCAAGGTGCAAAATCTTTGCTTCCCGAAGGAACAGCTTCAGCCTCTTTTTCCTTCTCTTTCTCTTTTTCCTTTTCTTTCTGTTCTTTTTCTTTCTTCTTCTCCTCACTCTTCTTTTTCTTCTCAGAAGTTTTTGTCTTCTTTTCTGGCTTTTCAGTTTCTGCTTTTTTGGGCGTTTTCTCTGTTGCTGCCTCTTTTGCTTCTTTTTCTTTGGCAGCTGCTGCTTCTTTTTCTAGTTTAGCAGCACTTTTCTTGGTATTCTTCTTGGGCTAAAATTTAGAATTTCAAAAATTAGTTTGAAACTTTTCTTTTTCTTTACAGGAATAAACTTCACGCCAAAAAAAAAAATGACAAATGGTTGTGAAATAAACTTACCCTAGTCAAACTGCAACCAGAACAGTACCACTTTCCTTTTGGCATTCTAAGAATTAAAAAAATAAATAAAATTAATGATTTTTTTTAAATCTATAAAATTTGTTAAGTGGAGTTGGATTGTCCAAAATTTGTTTTCAGTTAAATACAGTTTTTGAGTTATTACTTTAAATAGTACTCATTGTTGGTTTACAGTGTTGCCCACCTGCCTGTGATTGGCCCAGACACATAGTTCACACGTGTTGATCCAGATTATGGCCTTATTATACGTACTAATTTTAAAAAATGCAAAAGTGAATTAGGGTACTTAATCCAAACTATTTTTTATAAAGTAAAATTTACTTCAATTAATTAAAATAGCAGTAGTAAGAAGAATTCTTCCAAGATAGGTTACAGAAGTTTGAAATTACCTATAGTTTGACTGAAACTTAATTATGATTAATTAACAAGTTAGTTACTGAAAATAATAGGGGTCTACCCTCACCCCCAGATACGCAGCAGTAGCAGCTTGCCACTTCACTTGATTCAGAATTAAAAAAAAAAAAACGACTTTAAATCGTTAAATAAATCTAAGAACTCTTACTTTGCTAATGGTGGGTCCAAGCAATTCAGATGAAACGTTTTAGGACATGCTTCGCATTCAACTAATTTACCCTTAGTTCCACAAATAACACAAACATTATCACCAGTAGCCTATGGAAAAAGATAGATACGTTATTAATAATTAAAAATCCTACTATAAATACATCCACTAGAAAAATAAAGAGTATTATGTTTTAAATGGTTATTAAACACAGAATCTCAAGTTGTATATCTAGGTTAAATATAGGCCAAAATTGCATTAATGTAACTAAGAGATATATAAAAGATACAATAACAACACAATAAATCTGAATTTTGAAATAACAATTTCATGGTTAAGTTAGCATAACAGGTATGGATAATCCTGTTTAAAGTTTGCAGGGCTGCCAGTGCCAGAAAGCCTTGAAAATAGTTGCTTTAGTAGCCTCAGATGTTAAAAAATAGTAGCCAAAATAGTATCCTCTTTTACCTAACTAAATAACAACTTTAAATTGTTTGATAATGTAATAAGTAATTTCTTTAAAAATATTTGCATTGAATGTTATCTGCGATTACATAAATTTTCCAAAAACATGATATATTAGTTTAATATGCTTCGATGCACAAATTTAAAAACTAAAAATAAAGACTTTTATTAGTGCAAACCTTAGAATTGTAGCACTAACACTCAGTTGAAAGAATTGATAAAACTGCCAAAGTTTTTCGGATGTATTGCAACAGAAAATTTTATGTTAAATTATTAAACCAATTTATATATAATTGTTAGAGAGCATAAATTAGGGGAAAATATTTCAAATCTACTTATTTGTATTTGAATTTAATTAGCAAATTACATAAACATTTTCAAAAAGAAAAAAAACATTTTGTTAACGATTGGATAATATTTGAGAATTGGTAAGTCAGTTGGTAAGTCATAAAAGCATTTTTTTTATCCTCCAAAAATTATTATATATTTGTACGAGCAATATATTTTTAATTTGTTTTAGCTTGACTTAAAAAAAAATCTGGGAAAAACCAACATTCATCTAGAAAAAGCCTTTCATTTCACAGAAGCGAGAAGCTAAAATGCTAAAGAGTGCCAAAAATTTAAAACTAAAACTTAAATTAACAAATTGCAACACCACCTATCATATGAAAGGATTGATACTGCCAGTAAAATTAAATTTACTTGAAAATAAATTTATTTTAAAAAATTATATAAATATATTAAAAACAAATTTATTTTAAATAGTTATCAGTTATTCAAGAAACATAAGGATCAATACTAATCCATGTAAATATGTTTCACTAAAATAAACTGCAGATTTTAAAATCAAGCAAAGAGGGCTATTAAAACTTATTAAATTTTTAACGTAAATATAAGTATTCTTGTTTACGACGATCTAGAATTCAAAAAAAAGAAAATATTACTTTAAAAAAAAATTTTAAAAAACGTATTTTGATACACAATGCTTTTATATACATATTTTATTAAAAATTTAAAAAAAACTTTAAACAAATACTTAATTTGGCAACAATACAATTTTTCAGTAAAAAAGGTTACTTAAAACTAGACATAGTGTGTTGGCAACACGTTTCTCCCTATTACTTTAGTAATTTAAAATTTCAATTAGCATTTATTTCTGGATTAATTTGATAGCAGTTAAATTTTACTCAAGTTATGGTATGTTTTGTTAGCATGCAGTAATAAGCATTATCGCCAACTTACTGAATAAAAAATAACAATTTAAAAAAAAAGCAAATTAATAACAAACAGACAGATGTAAATTCTATCCAAATGCAGTTTTAAAAAAATCTTCAACAAAGCATACAAAATCAAAGTTTTAGTTTCCATTAACTTTACATAGGCTTCTAAATAAGTCATAATCAATTGCAATTTCAAAAACATACATGGTTTTGCTTTTGTTTTGTGCTGTTGGATTTGAATGAGAACCAAGCGAAATCTAAAGCCACTTCACATTTTGTTCATCGGTACTGTCATCGTGGCGCCATCTATGTGAAAATTATATAACTAAAAAAATCTAAAAAAAAGTCGCCTAAGACCGAAAATAGTTGAAGGTTTTGCCGAAAATAGTCGTTTTGGGCCCTTTTTGGACTAAAATAGTAGCCATAGTCGCCTAGACGCTAAAATAGTCGCTTTAGTAGCCTTTTAAGTCGCCACTGGCAGCCCTGAGTTTGTTGATTTTTTTAGTAAACTAAACAAAAGTACCCACTTTGTGGAAAGCTGTATATACAAACTTTTTGCTTCATAGTATAGATTTAAGGATAAAAAATAATACAAGAAAAAATGTAACTATTTTTTAAATACTTACTTTATTTAAACATTCAAAACAGTACCAATCGCCTTCTGGTATTGTTTCCATCACAGGCTAAAAAAAGGTTAAAATAAGTCAATTTTATTTTTTTTATCCAAGGACTCATTTAAATGGTAATTTTTGACTAAAGACTATTAAAAATATATATATTAAGAAATAAGGCAGGCTTAGAAAATACAAATTTAACATGGCATTTTTTATAGTGAGTTAATTCATTGGATATAATTGAGATTTTTTTTTATTTAAGTGTCAAGTTTTCTTATCAACAATCCCTAACATGTTCCATTAACATTTAGTATGTTTGATAAGTAGAAACTATCAGTTAAGAGGTGTCATTAGTGATATCGAAACTAATATCTCACCACAAGCTACGCAAAAGCAGCTTTCAGTAGGTGGAGCTTACTGGCCTCACTAAGACCCAAACTTACCCAAATCCAACCAACCACAGAACTGAACATCATGATTGACTGCGTCAATCAAACACACTAGGGGACAGAGATTTCAACCCTCCGTATTCCGAGAAAAAGCTGGAGGCATAACATGTGGCCCATCCAACCCTGCATCCAACCCCTCTTTCCTTTGTTCAAGTGACTGGAGAAAGATAACAAAACTCGTTTTTAGTCTTTGGGTTTTTCGCATGGCCAGGCGAAAGTGGAGATTTGATAGCTTCAGTCGTCGGTCCATGTTAGATTAGAAATTTCACACACAACAAAATATGTGTTTGTTTTTTCGATAATTTGCTTTTATCGTTTTTATCAAAAAGCTATTTTTAGTCTCCTTTAAAAAGTAATGAAACAAAATCATTTCTGTTGTTTTCTTTCATGAAAAGGAATACTTTGACTTTGTTTTGTTTAAAAAGTTATTGGCTATCGATATTTGAAAATGCCATTAATAATTAGTCGAATTGCTAGATTGATGTAACTCATATCATACTGCAGATAATCATTAGTAGACAATTAGAGGAACTAGGGATGTAAGGACATAGTAAAATTTCAACAACAATGTAGTAAAATGCTACAACGTTAAATGTTACAAAACAAAAAAGTAGTTTCCGCCTTGTAATCGACTCATTCTTGTAAAGTAGTGCAAACCACTACTGTTTGATTGAGGAATTTGAAAGTATATAACGTTCTCTCATTTTATTCTGGTTGGATTGTGGACAAAGAACTCCTGCTTATGGCTCTAATGGAGAAATTTTAATCGACACGAAAAATGCAGGACATTTTGCAGCTCAAAAACCAGGACATTTTACATATTTTATGACTCTTTGAAAAAAGTAGGACAAAAGTTAAAAGAAGTATTGCACTGCGAAATGCCGTACGTTTTGTTCCCCAAATTATAACCTTGTACGAAAATTTCAATAACTTTAAAACCTTAAACAAATCTATGACAGCTATCCTCTATCTATGGCAATAATCTATGGCAGCTATCATACGCGATTTTCTCAAAAACCTTATTATGACATTCGACAGGTACTTGGAACTCGTGTCCCAAATTTAAATACAGTAGCTCTGTTCGTTTGAGCAGCAGTCTGGGTGACTAACTATTGTTTGAAAACCATTTTACCAAATAACCACCAGATTCAGCACCTTCTAGAACATCTAGAAAACAAACACATAAAATCATTTCTAATTTGCCATCGCATTACCTTCATTACCTTGTATTCATATTTTCAAAATAAAATTGAAAATTCTTACAAGCTTGATCTTTGTCGTATTTCAGAAGCACAAAATAAATAGACAGTGTACAATAAATAGACAGTACAAATAGACAGTGTATACTAATAAGTTAGCTTTATCATCAAATTTTAACAAATGCATAATTTGTATGTTATTTAGACCTACTTTCTTATAATTATGATTCTCTATAAAGATTCTTTCTATGGAATCATTCGGTTTCACGATCTTTTTTAATCATCACTTTATTTATTTATTTTCTATTTATATAAAATTTGGAGCCGTTCTCAGAGCGTACAATAAGATTTTGCTGACACTATTTTGAAATAGGCGCGTCGAAAGGAGACTTAGCAGTTCTAAAGCATAACAATGGGAAGCAGCCGTGGTACTCATTCGTCAAACTAAATGCGACCATCTTTCGTAACTGATCTGTTATGAAGTGAGCCCTTTATACATTGCTTTTTTACGAATCTGTATGGAGCCCCACAACCATCTTGGATTTTTTCATGTTTATACAAACCAAGAAATTTTCATCCAGACTTGCGAAACCCACTTTCCTTATTTTTATTATTGTATCTCCATATTATATAAAAGGCTTGTGTCAGGTTTGTGTCCCGTGGTTTTGGTGGAGATCGTTGCTTAGCGCTAGAGCTACGTGATGCCCTGGAGCAGTCCCACGGAAACTAGCTTATTTTTCAACTGTTGGTATAGGTCTTGAGTTTCCGGCCACGCATCGTAAAAACAGCCGAAGCCGATGCATCTTCCCTTTTTCGTCTTGCACACTCTCCCCGCAGGTCGGGACCTTTTAACTAAAATATCTTAGTCTTGCATGTTTTTTTGCGGAGCAAACAAAGAGGAATTGCGTAGCAATTCTCGGGGGTTGGAGAGCGGTAGCGAGCAGTTGGCTTTGCCCCCTAGTTTACAATAAAGAAAAAAAAACCACACACATTGTTTTATATGGCACGCATCATCTTATACGGTACTTTTAATTACTATTACATTAAAATCCTAAAAAGTTCCATGGGAGATACCCTCTGAGCATGCGCGATTTTCACGAAAACGTGAAAATCGCGTCTTTAATTGTATTATCACGTCTGACAGGTACTAGGAAATCGGAGACCATTTTTGAAGTCTGTAGCTCTTTTCATTTTTCAACAATATCTATAAAACCACAAATAGTTCTATGGCAGAAATTTAAAAATCTTACAAGGCAGAGTAAATCGTAAAAACCAAATAAATATACTATGTATAAGAGCTGATATATTTGCATTTTGCCTGGTGCATAGATGCAAAATGCAAATTAGCAAATATATAATTTATATGTGATAAGTGTCCCTTTCATATTATTATGATTTGTTATAAGGATTTTTATTGTAAGGCAACAAAGGTGATGAATAAAAATCGGCTTTTCTTTTAAATTCTTACTAGGTGAGCCTTTACATTGATGCTCTTTGCTAAGTTGTATTTTATATAGAGTTCCTCATCCAGCCTTGGATTTTTCAACATTTATATAAACTTACAATTTTTCATGTAGAGTTGCGAAACCCACTTCCCGTTAGTTTTTATGATTTTGTATAACAGTTTTTTTTATCCATTTAAAAAAACATTATAATCCACTTATCCTACGCAGCTATTTATTATGCTGGCAATTTTGTAATTAAAAAAAGTTTCTTAAAAAAATCTAAAGTAGGTATTGACATGGTGATGTCTATTCGGTTCTATCAATGATCCCATTGATAGAACGTTAGTTTGTTTTTTGTCAGGTGTGAAATTAAAGACTTATCTATATACTTTTTGTCCTTCGATCTGTTCCTTTCGGACATCTATCTACCTTTTTGACAACGGTCTACCCGAGTGGTTGGTAACCGTTTCATTGAAAAGACTAAAAAATTAGTTTTTTTAATTGATGTTTTGTAGTTGTGGGCTGCAATGGCCCGACGATATTTGTTTAAAATGTGTATACTAAAGCCATTAACAAAAAGAAATTTTAATAATTTGTTCCCAGAAGCACTCACAATATATTTAAAATATAAGTTGAATTAATCATTTATACTACATTAAAAATATCTACAAAATGTAATACACTTGAGAGTACTTGGTTAAATATTTAACTATATTGAAATTGTAAAAATAAATTGGTAGACAAAGATACTTGTGAAAGTTCGGATTTAAAAAATGTCTGCCAACTTTTTATTACTACAACGCAGCAAAACTCCCTAATTTATCTGTCCACAAAACAATATTTTGCATCTGGTCACCCCAATCCAAAAGCGTCTACTATTTTCTATTCAATGAGACTCGTATCGCACCCTCTCTCCTCTCTGCTTGCAGCTTTGCAGTTTTCTAAGAAATTCCCCTTTCAAAGGTAGAAAAAGATCCCCCCCCCCTTGCGAACACCACATGCGAAGCGCTGGCGGGTAGAAGAGATGGGGTTCCCCGTATACGATAAGAACTATCCAAGACTAATGAACTTTGAGTAGGCGTGGCCCTGTGGGAGGCGTGTCGATGTGCAAATTTCTATCACTTGTCTTCAAAATTTAGTTAATATCTAAAGTTTAAATTATCCAATTTCAAAGTTTAAAGTCAATTTTAAGACGGAAATGTAATCTCTATAACTTAGTATTCACTTTTTTAACACCTATTCCTCAATTTTAACAAAATGAAGATAAAGTTAACTTTTATGTACATTTTTTTTTACAAAAGTTTCAACAAAAATAACAAAAGGGTAATGCATCTTCAAGTCAAAATCTGTCCAACAACACAAACCACGTGAAAATATTCCAATAATTACTTATGATATCATCAAAAAAATCATCTCGATTTTCCCATAGAGTTACTATTGAGAGGCAACCGGTAGGGGGCGTCTGGTGAACCCTCTTAATAATGATTCATAGACATGACAAACAATAAAAAGAGCTTACTTTGAAGCAATAGGTGTGATATCCTTTGTCGCAACCATCACAGAGCAACAGTTTTTCCTCGTTGTCTCCACTATGACAGAACTGGCAACTCTGGAAAACAATTATTCATTTAAAAACAAATTCATATTACTTTTTAAATAGTAATAACACTTAATAACATTTTACACTACAAATATATTGCTTAGGTAAAATCAAAAGTAAAATAAGAGAAATATAGAAAGGTTCTACTGGCAGTTGCTTCTGATTGACGCAGATACAAAACTGAAACTATATGTACATGAGCTATTTTTACCTGTTTTTAAGATTTCAAAGTTTTAGGAACTCTTGTTATTGGGTTTATTAAGAAAAGCTACTTGTGGGAATAAGAATAGCGATAAATAGCTAAGCCTGGCACTTTCTCTTTTAGGGATCTAGATTGTTTTTGGCTGATTTGACACTTCACAAAACATGTTGGAGCAATGTTTTATTAAATTATAGGTGTATATAAGATATCTATTGACTCTTTATGTAAAAAAAAAGCAATGCCATACTTTCAAACAAGACATAACAGAATTCAAAGTTTTAAGGGGGGATCATAGTTAGCAAAAACCAAAAAAATCGAATTTTTGAAACCAGTATTTTCTGATAGATGGAAGCCCAATCTATTGAATAAGACCAATTTTGTATCGATCGGCTAATTATTTCTTATAAAAAATTAAAATTATAAAAATAAACAAATGTGCCACGCCTCCTTTGAATTACTAATTGTCTGCTTGTATCATTTATGTATTACATTATAAAACATGATTTTTTTTGTGTTGATATTTGAAAACTATTCACTGGCTCAATGTAAAAAAAAAAATCCTGACGATTTACATGAAATTCGGTTAACAAGAAATGTTTCGGTGGTTATTTCGAGTTCGTGTTAACGGGATCGACTGTATTTGTTTTTCGCGTTTTTCTCAAAACTATAATTTTCAACACTTAGGTACACTTTTCTCCAAATCTATTGAATATTTTTAATAATTTTTTTTGTGTGTTATAAAACCATTTTAGATCGATTTAAGTCACCTAATTTAGTCTTACAAATTAAAAAAAATATTTTATTATTTTACACTTTTCTTCGTTGAAAATCAGAATTTTTATGAATTCAGAATATAATGTCTTTAAAATAAAATTTAAAAATTGTTTTAGGCAAAAAAAATAGGTGACCTAATTAGATCTAAAATGGTTTTATAACACACAAAAGGAATTATTAAGAAATACTTAATAGATTTGGAGAAAAGTGTACCGAAAAAATACTTGTATTTTTGAAAATTCGTAATTGTATGTTTCGAAATATGTCTTTTTTTCAAAAATAATAATTTTTAAAAATAAGATTCTTAGGTGTAAATATAATGATAAAAGTACAATTTATAATTTGGTACATTTTTTTTTATTGTACCATAATTGTTAAATGATTTAGAGCCTTTCGAAATCAATACTAAGAATTGGTCATTTTTGCTGTCGCTAACTATGATCCCCCCTTAAAAGGGCAAAAATAGTTAATAAAAGTGCATTACGAAAATTTTGAGTGCCAATCTTAATAAACATTACTTAAAAAATCAAATAAACTAGCAACTCAACCACTTCAATACTTAGTAACAAAAGGAACATCATAGATAACAAGAAGCATGTAAAATATTGATGTAATCAACCTAACCCTTAGTAAAATATAAAATAAAAAACTAGTAGTGTGTAACACTAGATGACTTTTCAGTTTTCACATAATAAATCAATGCATCAAAGCTAATCCTATAAGGTAACTTCAGTAACTTTAAAACCAAAAAAATACTCAGAAATTTGTGTCACAATTTTAAAGTCTATAGCTTTCTTTAGTTAGACCTTTCGAATGGTATCAGACAGAATAACCGACGGACGAATGTTCAAAAACAACTTTTACAAAATCAGTAAATTAATACCTCTAGGGGTACCACATCAGGGGGTTATCAGCCTTTGATCTGGAACAAAATTCCAATGTGAGTGAGAATGGATGTGTGAAAGGGACCTTCCTGTAAAACGTATGCGTCATGCTGACGAGCAAAAGTCAGACTTCCTCCCTTGTGGTACTCAATAAAAAAAGGGAAGCCGCCACTCTTCACCTTAAAATTGGGTAGATCTGTACTCCGGGCTTGGTTACCGAGTGGCATTAGTAACAACAACAACAAAATCAGTATCCTCCAAAACGTATAGTTAAATAACACAAAATCTCCATTTCAGATATTTGACCCTATCACAATGCTTTTTTTATATTTCACATTAGGTAAAAGAAAAAAGCATAAAAAATTATGTAATCAACAACTTTTGCAGCTCTTGCAAAACTTTTGCAAAATACGAAATAAAAAAAACATCCACTCACCGCCCTCATAATGGACTTGTCCCACGCTGTGAAATTCTCCAAGAAGTTGAGACACATGGCCAGTTGAGCAGCAGTTCGGCAGTTCTGGACAGCATTCCGCCACTTGACCAGGCCGACCGGAATGTTCTCTTCCTCAGACGAGTCTGTAGGGGGAGGGTTGGTACTGGTGGCATTTCCAGAGATTTGAGACCTGCAGAAAAAAAGGCATTATTAAATGTGGATAAAACTTTCTTTTTCAACTACCTCTTATATGAATAAGATCAAAGATTTGATCAAAATATCACTAGAACAAAATCATTGAATATTGTTTGCATCAACATATAGTTCTCAAAGTTATAGGAGGGGTAGATGCAAAAAGGCATAATTCTGATTAACTTTGAATATTAATAAATACAGTAAACGGACCAATTCCGATTTAAAACAGAAAAGTAAATTTAACTGGAGTGGGTAAAACTAGACTTATTCGGATTTAAGGCAATTTCATTAGAGCTACAATAACATAATCAAATATGTTAACTATGTATTTTCAAAGCAAATTGTTTTGTTTTAAGGTGGAATGATGCCACATTTCTTGTTTTAAGGGGAATGGCCAAGTGCCTATGTGTTAATCCAATGGAAAAATGATTATCAAAACATGATTTTTCATTTTCTGCATTGAATATTTTTACAAACGATTTTTTTGCATGACAAATATAGCTGACTTACAGGACTCTACATTTTAGGACAATTCTACTTTTTAAAATTGGTTTGAACATTTAAAAATTATTTATTGAAATTTTTAAAAAAAAATATCAAAGCTACTTCAAAAAGTGGTATTATAGAGCCCTTTAAGTCAGCTACATTTATCATCTAAAAACAGATAAAAAATATTCAACTCAGTCAGAGAAATGTGGCCAAGAAAATCATGTTTTCCCATTGGATTAACACTGCAGAAATTTGGCTTGGGACACACACACGGTCATTCCACCTTAAAGAAATCATCTCATTTAAACACTTAAATAATACTAATAATGTTATGCTCACCTTGTGCCAAGAGGAGGCTTGAGGTACCTCCTCTCTATAGCTGCCTCTACCTTCAACAGCCTCTTCTTGGCCTCTTCCACAGGATTCAGCTTTCCAGGTGGCAGTGGCAGGAAATCGCTCTCCGGTTTACTAGACTCCTCAGCAATGGACTTATCTGGATCTTCTGTCACAGACTCATTGAGTTCCGCAGATTCGGTAACAGTTTCGGCTTCAGCGGTAGTGTCCATATTTTCGTCTTCTGGTTTCTTTTCTGCTGGATCTAGGTTGGATAACGTCAAAATTATTAAACAAGCTATCAAACATGAATTACAAGGAATTATTAAACTATTAACATCACTATAATATGTAGATCCCAAAAAGTTGTATTTCCCCATGTTCTCTCAAAGTAATTTCATGTTGAGGGATTATTGTCATGATGTTAGATTTTGATGAGTCTTGTATGCAATTCTTATTTCAGTATTCTGAATCTAGTTTGGCAAAATGACAAGCTGATTTGTATAATGTTAGGTTACATTGTTTTGAATTATTGTAGCTCTAGAGCTACACAAAGGGTATTGAGGACGGATGTCAGAATTTAGAGCAACAGGCAAGTGACGAGCCGACACCCAATGTAACTGTTAAAAGCAACATCATACGTAGGGTTGTTACTTCGAAACATATTTAACGTGCAATCCCTTTACACAGTATTATTCTTAGACATTTTGGCTCCACAAGCTTGCAAACTTCTGCTTGCAAGGAGGATGCCTTAACCAACTGGGCTCCCCAACTCTCCATCTAACACGTTAACTCATCACATAACCTAATATAATCTGTTCAGTGCTTATATTCACTTATTTCATTAATCTACAGTAAAATATACAGTGTAATAAATAAAAACTAACCACCTTTTTACAAAAAAAAATGCTGTGTCCTGCTTTCTTAGTAAACCAATAAGGAACAATCAAAGAATCACTGCTCTTTTTTGACTCTTATTATGACATATCAGTGATTTCAGCATAGATGCTTATGATATACTACATAGATAACAAACCAACCTTGTTCAGAGTGCTCAGGCTCCGGTTCCGGCTGTTCCTGCTCCTTCTTTTGAGGTTTTTTCTTGCGTGAGGAACTCTTCTTGACGCTCTTCCTCTGCTGGCGTTCCTTGATGGCGTCATAGATCTCGTTGAAGTTGCGGTACACATATTGCTCACAGGAGGGAATGAATTTATTGATGGACTCGGTTGAAAGTTTAGATGGGGGCTTCCAATTCTGTTAAAGAAAACAGCAATTAATAATTTTTTTAATTGTATGGCATTTGCTTAGGTTAGGGAAACGTGGGTAAAAGCATTTTTTATAGAAAATATATACAGTAATAAATAGAGGTTAGGAGCAGGAGGAAAGGCATCTTATTATTCTCAAAGCTATCTAATTACAAAATACAATTCAATCACAGTTCTGGAAAGCTATCTAATTGCCAAGCAACCCCAATGGATATTCAACTAGCATGTCTTATTACCACAAGCTGTATTAAGGAGATTTATTGTTTCCTAAATCCACATAGAAATAGTACTACTGAATAAATTCAGTTATGTATTAGTATGCTAATTTAGCAAATTTGAAAAGGGGTTCTATATTTATCCTTTCTTAGGTCAGCTAATTAAAATAAGGTTGGATTTTAATCATTTAAATTTGAATATTAGTCTTTCAACTATTTCCCCTATCTTCTTTAAATTAAAAAAAAATTACAGAAACCAAAATCGATTGTAAATTGACTTTCAGCAAAACTGAATTTACCTGAAAAAACAGAGCAGAATTTCATTCTATAAAAAAAGTTTTCCTAAATATTTTAAATTTCTTTACATTACAATAGTTAAAATAAATACAAAAAGTTAGAATAAATAAAAATTTTAACATACCTTAACTTGCATACTAGAGCCATCCACTTTTTCTTCCAGATTCTCAATCTGTTCTAAAATGGTCATATCTACACGTAAAGCAATATTCTTATTCCAAGATTCTGGGGAGTCTGGATCTGGAGCACCACCAATACATTTGGAAACGTCCTTGTCCAGGTCGGTAATTTCCAAATCAGTTTCTGAAATACAGAGGCCTGACAAATTACTCTAGCATGAAATAGTTTAATCAGAACAGTGGAAACATTATGTATTCTAAGCAATCTAATCTATACAGTGATGCAGGGATCAATCTGCAGTCGCACTTGTCGCAAAATGCGACGAGTTGCACGAAAATGCGAAAAAAATATTATTGGCCGTCGCGAAACTGTGACGACGTAATTCGGTGAAACTAAACTTAAATTTCAATAAACAACAAGTTCAAACAACCGATTCTAATAATGAAAATAAAATATTTAATCAAAATGATAAGATGAATTCAGATTAGATTACACTAAAATGTCTTCAAATCTCGGCCAGCCCAGTGCAACCTACCATTTTAAAATCAGTCCAATTGTGCTTCCTGATTTACTCATATTACAGCCTAGTAATTTTAAAGAAATCTACCGATGATGTCACATTACGTGAGAATGATTGACAGTTGTCTGGCTTTGTGATCGGAAGAGTATCTTGTTACTTTTGTAGCTCCGGTTCAGGCCAACTCTGACAACCAGAATATATTTTCAGATCAAGTGTCCGATTTACGATGTCCGTTAGTCGTGATCACCTTGAATGTTAAAATACTTTTTGTTCATGTTTGAACCTTTTATTCTACTTCAGCCTGTACTGGGGTTTCTGATTTTAAATAATGTTTAGGTTTTTTTAATGGACTTAGATTTTATGTTGCAAGTTAATTTCTAGTCCTTGAATTTGTCTGGAAAAGTTGGATTTTTTTTAAACAAATGTTTGAACCATTTTAATAAGAATATGTATTAGATTAGACCAAAAGTTTGGGATTTCAAACAAGCAAAACTTGACTTAATACACCAAATGAACAGCAAAAACATGTTCATAGACAAATCTGAAGATAGTCCAGCACCATAAATCAAAGTAAATACCCACTAACTTACTTGTACTTATTTAAAAATGTTTATAAAAAAAAGTTAAAAGTACTTTTAGTAGTATTAAAAGTACTTTTAGTAGTATAGTTTTGTATAATTACTTAAATTTGTCATGTCGTGATTCATACAAAAAATTATCAATGTATTGTTAAGCTATACTGCTTAACAAAATTAACTGCTACGCAAAGATTGAGTTGTGTATAGATTCAAGTGATTTAATTGGCGTGACTATGATTTATAAGCAATTAATTTTTCTTTAGCATTTTGCTACAGCTTTTTTTTACATTTTAACATTTTTGCTACAGCATTTTTTGATCCAGGTTGATCCCTGCAGTGATGACAGAACCTGTACAGGTTAGCTTTACATTATAATGTCTCAAGGCATCAGGCCACAGTGGCCCATTAATTTGTTTAAATAATTTGCTTATAAATTATATTTACACCATGTATTTTTAAAAGCATGTTTGTTTTGCAAGTAATGTAGTACAACATTTGTTGAAGGGCATATCAATTTTGAAGAATTTGAGGTTTCAAATAGTTCTGTGTTCATTATGAATAGTAAAAAAAGCTTTGAAAATATCTCTTCTTAAAGTTCATTCTAACATTTGTTGGAATGTCTCATAAATTTAGCACTGAAAAAACTTTACAGCTTTTTTGCAAGATCTCTGATCTGCTATAAGTATTTTTAGAAAGCTTGAACATTCTATTTTATAAAAGAAAAGTTAGTATCAAGATTAATTGTAAAATGAGGTTTAGAAGTGAATTCTGTAAAAGTGTACATAAGTATATCTCTGGAGCAAAGAGGTTAAGTTCAGTGCATTTTGTGAAATTCTGAAAAACATGTTTTTTATAGATAAATTAGGTTAAATGAAGTTTGTGGAGATACAAAAACTAATATAATAAAATAATATTTATATATAATGAAAACAAAAAATATGTGGTGTTTGAAAAACATGCCCAACACAAAAACTTACCTTTGCCTTGTCCCAGAGAACATGACGTACATGCAAATGTGAAGTGTTTCTGAAGCACCTTTTGGAACATTTTCTCCCTGACACCACGGTTGTGGAGAGCACTGATCACTTGCTTCAACTGATGAGGATCTGTGATACGCCACCAGCCTCTTTGTAATTCTAAAAAAACATTAATATACTAAGTATTAAATACATTTAAGTTGGGAATACATTAGTGAATAGTAACATTACCAAATTGACTTTTGAGGACGTGTAACAATGTGTTAAGGCACATATTTTTTGTGCGAAGAAAAAAATGCAAGAAATAATTTTGGCATTTGAATTGCACTAAATATACAAGTTACATATAAAGAAAGAGGGTATCGGAAATTTCACCATAGTAGTTTCGCTTTGGCTCTGGCTAATGTGTGGATAACTAACTTCTGCATAGTTCAATATTTAATAAACTGACATTCCTCTTACATAAATAATCAATTATATTGCACGAAACCATACAGATAGTGATGTGATTCAATTCTATGTTAGCCATGATTTAGAAGTCGGTGAAATGCACCATACCTGGAGGGATAGGTTGAGGTGCTTCATATTCCTGAGCCAGCTTCTCCATCATAAGTCTCTTTGTAAAGTTGGGCGAAGGAGAGTCCCTTGAGGTAGGTGTGGCACACGGACCTGGTGTAGCACTAGGAGTGGGAATCGAGTTAGGGGTGGAGGCCGCTGGTGGCCTGCCAAAGTTCAGGTTGAAATCTGGCATCGGTGAGGACATGGTAGAAGAACAAGGCGCCTGGTTGTTCTGGTACGTTGAACCAAACTGCGGCGGGAGGAATGGGTGCAGGAAGAAACCCGGTGGAACGACACCATTCATCAATTCCATTTGGAGGTTGGATAGCGCATTGGCAACCTGTCCTGGAGGGGCATTAGAAACTCCACCACGAGGAGCCATTTGTGGACATACGTTTGCCCCAGAGTGCATTGAGGAGTTTCTTTGAGGAGTGCTGAGGAGGCTCTCGTCACAGGGCATCCTGGGAAGGATGCTAAACCAGGGCTTCTGGTTGACAGGCTTCTCACCAAGAGACTTGAAGATCTGCTCGGCTGATAGCATGCCAGGTTGAAGTCCAAGGAATGGTCCAAAGGGGTTGTTGGAGTCATTCTTGGGGAGGTTGAAGTAGGTGCCATTCATGTCTCTCTGTGGCATCATGGGGCCGTTGAAGAGCATGTTCCCAGCTAGAATAGAGGCAAATAAGGGAGAGTTGAAGAGCCAACTTTGGTCGGGGGGAATGGACGGGTTGGGAGGGTGTTGCCTGTCTGAGCCGTGCATCTTTTGGGGAGCACCGAGATCTAGGTTAATGCTACTATCACACAGATTTGGCATAAAAATGTTCACATTTGGCTTCTTTTCTTCTTTAATGTCTGAATACTTGTTGTCACCTTCTTTGTGTCTATCTCTTCTACTTTTAATTTCTTTTTTCAAGTTTGGAAAATTGTCATTGTTTTTACTGGATTTCTTTTCTGGCGTTGAAGACATTTTGATGGGACTTGCCAGAGTTTCAGCTAAACTTTTAGATTCTTCTTTTTTGTTGGATAAGCTTTTAGACAAATTCTCATCTTTAGAATCTACGGTAGGTTCGGATAAAGATTTTTTCTCAGGTGTTTTATGCTCATTGCCATCTGAAGTAGCCACTGAGTTTTCTGTAGATTCCTCTATCTTCTTTTCTGTATCGAAACTGCCTTTCTCTGAAGATAAATCTTTCATAACCTCAGGTTTTACGTCAAGTTCACAATTAACTTCCATTGCAGTTTCATCTTTGTCAACATCTTTTTCACTTTTAACAACAACATTATCTATTTCCATTTTTATTTCACTGTTCTCACTTTCCTCAGCTTCAACCTTCTCACTTTTAACAACTATTGGAGAAGCAAGGATAGATTCTTCCTTTTCACTATTTCCTTTGAATTCCTCTTCACTATTGGCTTTAACTTCTTCTTCACTACTGGATTTTACTTCTTTTTCACTATTGTCCTTGACTTCTTTTTCACTATTGGCCTCGATTTCTTTTTCATTATTGGCTTTGATTTCTTTTTCACTATTGGCTTTAGCTTCATTTTCACTACTTGATTCTAATTCTTTTCCCCTACTTGCTTTAACCTTTTTACTACTTGCTTTGACATCTTTTTCAGAAGTTTCTTCGATATCTTTTTCTTCCATTGATGTATCCATTTTGACTACTTTCTCTTCATCATTAGTTTTATCTTCAATTTTTTCTAATGTTTCATCCTTTTTCTCCTTACAATCAATTTCCTTGTTCTCCTCTACAGAGTCAGTTTCTTCTTCCTGTTTAACAGGTGGTGGTTCTTTTGACTCATTTAAAACTTTTTCCCGTTCTTCATCTTTTAAAGAAGATTCCATTGATTCCACATAAACTCCACCAGATTTAGGAAAAACCCAATATCGCCTGTGGTATCTGTCCATCCCGAATGTAGCACCTCGAATTGTGTAGAAAGCTTTTGTCAGTTTGTTGGAACACTGTGTCAATTGCTGAAATATATTAATATGTAGTTGTAGTTATAATTTGAAAAAATATAGTTAAAAGATTTATGTTAGTGAATTCTTAAATAAAAAAATAAACAGCAAATAAATATTAAAATGGAAATGTACCTTTGATAATTTATCAATCTTTTTGTTAATTTCGTCATTTGATAAATGCAAATCTTCATCCTAAAGAAGAAAAGATATTTAAATCAAATATATAAACTTATCAATATATTTTGCAACACATATGTAAAAAACAGCAACAATAAGACAATTTAAATTAAAAATAGTAGACATTTAACTATGTTAATTTATGACTAATTAGATCAGATTCAATAGACTGATAAACCTTTTTGGAGTATAAGTTTGACTGACAATCAAGGTTACGACTGGTTAGAACTCTGAATAAAAGCGTTAATAAATAAAATACCCAACTATCAAAATCTTAAAAAAAAACTTTACAAAACATTTAAGAATACCTCTTTAAATTCCTGTTAAAGTATCCTCACAACTAAAGCCTGTTTCCTTAATTGAATGATTTTTTATTTTACTGCTTAAAGAAATTCATAAGCAGATACTGACCAAAAAACTAAAGCTGCATAAGTGCTTCAAAACTTAGCATTTAACCAATTATTATAACATTTTAGTTAATGTCCATTAATAAGGTCCAAATATGAGGCTAATACAATATAGCAGCAATTGTGAGGTTGGGTTGAATGATCTTTGCCCTGGAGCTACATGATGGCTATAAGTAATGGGCAATGTAATTTAGAACCACAGTCAAGTGACCAGCCAGCATCTGTGTAGGCACCCAACTCCATGTTCAAGGGTAATATCGTCGCTGGGTCTTTGAAGCATATCCAATGTACACTCCCTCTACATGGTTATTATTGGCCAGATTTTTTGTCTGCACAGAAAGTTTATAAGCCAGCAGTTATTTTTGGCAATGCTGCATCAAAACCTGGGATCTTTCGTATGTGATGCAGTGCTTTAGTGACAGGGCTCTCCAGACTTGTGATTGCAGGGCTTTGCCTATTGATGTTTTTCATAATTACAAAAAAGTAAAAAAATTGTTAAGAGTAAAAGATACTAGAGTATCTGGTAGTGCTTCGCACTGCCACACCATAGGTCCGGGGATTGAGTCCCGGATTAGGCAAGGTTGACCCATCCTTTCATCTTTTGAGTGGGTCAATAAAATGGGTACCAAGCATGCTTGTAAAGCAAACACTGGGGGTACAGCGTGAGACTGACCACTTTACAGGGGCATATGCCTAGTACCCCAGAGCCCTAGGTCACGAAAGCTGAAATGGGTACGGCAGGCCTTGGCCCAGCAATGGGCTGTTGCACCGAGGAGTTTAGTATTTTTTAAGTACTAGAGTATCAACTTGTCCTTATAATTCATGTGTGAAACAAAAACATACCTCATTATCTGACATTTGCCCAGGCGCCTGAGTATCATCACTTTCATTGCCACTCTCGTTGGCCAACTCATTTTCCATTTCTTCCAGCTTCTCCTTATCTGATTTGTCTTTCAAGTCCGAGTCGTCGGCCGGGTTGTCTTTCGGGTGGAGGTTGGCTAAGCTGAAGTCGGGCAAGTCGGCCGACAGCATGTTGGCACAGTTCGGGTTGTCTTTGTTCTCTTCCATGGCGCTAAGCCTCGCTTTCAGGGCTCTGCGTTGCTGAATCGATCGATACCTAAATGAAAGAGTAGTCGTGATGATCGAATATTTCAGAATGTTTTTAGTAATAACTTGATTATAATATTGCTTAAAAAATAAGTAAAATACTATAAAAATACAAACTAATTAGAAAGCAAAAATCTGTTTTTAGTTTGGTTGAATTAAGATTGAACTTACAAGTGGGCTAAAGGCAAAGGGATTCTTAGTTTTAGGTCATGCTAAAGTGAGGAAGAGCCGTTCTTAACAAAAACTAAGAATTTAACAATATAAAGTCGAATAAAATTTGTGCCTTTAAATCTTAAAAGGAAACTTAGGACAATCAAATTATTTTAGCAATAAATAGAGCATAATGGACGTTTTGTTTGTTATAAAAAGGCTTTGAAAAACAAAGCAGCAATAGCTTTAAGAATTTGAAAACAAGAAATATTTATGAAAAATACCTCCTAGTAAAAGTTTCCTTTACTTTTAGACAATAATGAATCATGCAATAAGGTTAACTTAAATTTAATATCCATTGCATCTTAGGTTATGTTTCAGAGTCAAAAATATTCAAAGTCAGAATTCGTATTGCCTTTCTTAAAAAAAAAATTGAAATGATATATTTTACTGAAGCAGCATTTTATTTACCTGCGCAAATCTCCTTCGACCAGCCATTTGTCTTTCCTCAGCACATTAACGTGTTCAATGTTACTATCAACTTGCCTGAAAATAAAATTAAAAAAATTATACAATTATCTAAGGTTGAAAAGTAATTAAAGTAAAACATCTAGATCAATAGGAAGTCTTTAGTATACCTCATCAATAAGCGGCTGGTCAGAAGCTCGTCGCAAAGGTATGCAATAATTTCAGCCTTTTGAGAGGCATTCAGAGATAAAAAGGGCTTGCTTTGTAACCATTCCAGCATCTGGAAACAAGTGTGGGAAGATATAGAAATATATTGATAAACAAGGTTGTAGCTTATAAAGTATTTAACAAGTTCACAGCGGGGCCGATTTTAATTTGTTTTTCTGTGAGGTGGCGCTCAAGTTAATGCAACGCTTCATCTGGTGGTGCTCGATTTTGCCTGTTCACACCTGCATACACGCTTTATGAAGTACAAGTGATAGCAAAAGATCGCAGAAGTATAATATAAAAATTTATGCACGGAAAAAAAATCAACCAATCATTAAAAAATCACATTCTCATGATGTAGCAACGAGATTACTACATTAATAGCACAATTTAGTGCGGGCCACCGGTGGGTCGCGGTTCTCATTGAGACAATCTAGCGCATGTCACCGGTGGGCTGCGCCACCATGAACGTGTTAAAGAGGGATGGAATTGGTAACTGGATCTCCAAACTGAAGTCTTCTCTTTGTATTAATCCAATGGAAAAAATTACAATCAAAATTGCTTCATCAGTATGGAATATTTAAATTTAAAAGAATTATTTTGGCATGTAAGCTAGCTACATTTATCATTATTAAAAAAAAAAAACAGTTTGTAAAACTATTCAATACAGCTGGATTAATTTGGCAAAGAAAATTATTATTTTTTTGGATAAACACAAAATGAAAACTTTGGTTTGGACCTCGCTTCCGCTCTTATTCCCAAATAACACTGTTAAATAAAACACAAATGATTATCAATCCAATCGAATATACATTTATAAAATTCTTTAAAAAATCTGACTAAATTAAGAATAAGAATTTTTGAGAATCAAGGAAATTTCATTAAAAAAAAGTTATTACGCACTATTTTTTCAAAATATTGCTTTACCAAAACCATTTAAATTTACCAACATTCGAAACACATTCAGGAATGTTTATTAATTACTATATTACAGCAATAAATTTAACAATAACAAATAAATTTTAAAAAGTATCAATCAAATATTTCCTTTTTCTATCTTGTTGTACTAATCTAAATTCTGAAATATTTATTTTATTACCAAGGGTTTGAATTATACTTACAGGTACGCGTTTATCTTGAGCAATAAAAAACAATCGAAGGACTTCTGAAACGTTGCTGTTGGTAATATCAGCATCCTTCAAACTTTGTCCCAACACAGTGGCACACTAGAAAGTATTTAATTTTTAATTTTTTAATGAGTATTAGCTTGGTATCCTCAATTAGAATTCAAAATGTTCAAACTGTTTATCAATCACAGAACAACTTTGGAAGAGATAATCATTAAAACATTTAACATGCTACATTGTATAGAAATGCAAAAGTAAACAATAGACAATTAAACAAAGTTAAGGTTGTAGGTATTTGTTGATTTAGGTTTATAAGTTAATGACATATGGCAATAATTTTTATTATTTGTCCAAAAAAATTAAGTCTAAAATGGAAATTTTGCATCACAAAATAGAACATTATAAAAAAAATTCAATGTCTGCAATCTATTTAAAATTTTTACATTAGGAATACGTTTCTTTAACACCTCTTTTGTTTAATTCGTCAAACATAATTTCTTTCGAATAAATCCGGAATTTTAATTTATGAAACAGCACAGATGTGATTTATTCAGAAATATCTATTGCATCCACCAATATAACTAATCATAAAATAAGTATAAAACTATAATTTTTATGGTACAATAAATAAAAAATATCATTTAACAAAAGCTAAACAGCTTGTATTTGTATATTTGTAAGAAATAATTTTTTTAACGTAATTTTTTAAATCTTGAGTATGTATATTTAAATTCAAATTAAATCCTATATATTATTGAAATAATAGAACTGACCTCTTGATTATGGGGTACTCCAGGATCATCAATGACACACACAAGCAGATGATGTACAACAGACAACAGCTCTTCTTCACACTTCTCATCCAAATTTAGCAGAGCAGTTTGCAGAGTATTAAGTGTTGGTAAACTATCCATATCTAGAAAAAATAATAAATTCTAAACAAATAAAATAAATTAAAATCATGATGTAGGTACACCAAAATTTAATGCTGTAGCATGTTTATATTTCTTCACAGAAACAGTTTTTATTTGAAAAATGAAATTTTTTTTTCCCAAAGATGTCACCTTTAAGAGAAAAACTTTTTATGATTTGCAATAATAATGTGTCCAATCAGAATATCTATTTATAAATTAAAAAATTTACCATTAGAACATTAGTACTATAGTCCAATAGATTACAATGCAAGCTTCAAAAGCAGTTTCTTCCCTTTCTCCCTTGTGTGGTTTTTCAGAAAACAAGGTGAGCATCCCTTTCCATTTTTCCTTCACCTTCACCCTATTTGGGTTTTAAAGGAAATTGAGATTAACCTCACAGCAGAGCCTCAAAAAAGCAGGTTTAGAACACTGACGCTCACACTGTTTCCTGTAAAATCACATAGGGGGAAAAAACCATTCGAAGCTTGTGTTGACTTGTAACCAAATGGACAATAAATGCAAAATAAATCCTTTATTATTTTTACAGCAATGCTTCTAAGATCTAATTTTGGTTAAATTTACAACTGAAAGTAGAATTATAATTACTGGAAAACTTAGTACTATGTTTCGATAAGTAACAGTACATACCAAATCCCAAAGTTTCTCCAAAATTGTGCAGAAACTCAAACACCATAAGTATATCAGCAAATGCTTTACCACATAATTTTACTCCAGGTATTCGATTCAGGGTTGGAAGTGGCTATAAATACAAATACTCTTAAGAATTTTAATAATAAAAAAATGTTTTTGAGAAAATTGAAATGAAAGTAAATTTTTATCTTAGAAAAACATGTAAAATATAATAAATACACTTTAATTTACTTAAGGAATAAGCTAGTTATTGATAGACTTTTTATTCATACATTAAAAGACAATTTGCAAGTATTTGAAATATAATTTTACCTTAAGGAAGAAATTGAATAATAAGCTGGAAACTGTTTCAAAACTAACTAAAAGAAGATCAGTTAAAAAAAATAATTTAAAACTTCTCCAACTAATTAAAAAGGGACAATAGGAAAATGTCTAGCAACGTTATGCAAAAATTTTCTTACCAAACAAATGTTTTCCCAATTCTTACTGGAGTCATATATTCTGGGCCATTCTAATATTTCTACAAAAATATATATGTTTTTACAATTAAAATCGCAAACTTACCATAAGATCTTTGAGCATCATATCATCAACAGGTTTCTTTAATTCTCTTAAATAATCCAATTCAATTCGACGTTGCTCCTGTAAGGCAAACATCTATTTCAGAGAAAAAACTAATACTAAAATTGTAGACAATACTCCGTATCTTAGTCTATTACTAAACTACATATCAATCATATTTCTATTGCCGTGCATTTTTAAAACAAAGTAATTATTACCAGTTTCTTTTCTCGGTTGACTCGTTTTTCGTAAAGGATTTCTTCCCTTTTCCTTTCACGCTCCTGTAACATCAGTAAGAGATAGTTTATTTAAAAAGATATATAAAATTCTTATTTTAAACAACAAAATTGTATTTCCCCCTAGCAATTTTAGAATTATTACCTCCTGTTTCTTCCTATTCTCTAAGGCTCGGACTAGAATCATGTGTTGCCTACGCCTCTCTCGCTCCTGAAATTTAAAATTAATCAGTTGAAAATCAATCACAAATAAGTATAATAACTTTTTAAAATAAAATTACATCCTTTGTAAATAATGATCAATAAGGTAAAAACCCAGAAACCCAAAAAGTCCAGAAATTATTGTCTGCGTCATTCTTCAATGCCATTTTACCCTTCTAAACTTTCGACGAGCAGGTTTCGTTGACTATGTTTGTCAGTCAATATATCTTTCTACCTACATTCAAAACTGGTTCAACAATCATTCTCAAGGTCGTCGTGGCAGCTTTAGTTTATTTTGCTCTTTTTTATTTACCTGCGCTATAATTTTGAAATTTTAGATTTGTTCTTTTTCTTAAGAATAAGAGATAATGTATACAATTTGCTATGATAGAGATAGATTTTTTTAAAAAACTAAGGACTAAATAGACCGAAGCCAACACAGCTTAATGTTAATACTCAAATGACTGAAAACATCCATGCTAGAAGCAGGGTTTAAATCCACATACTGGCATGAGAGTTATAGAAAGCAGTTGAGCAGCATTAATATCAAATGGATAACTTGAGCAAGGAGTCATAATACAGCAAGGTGGGAATGCGGCTCAATATCACATGCAGCAAGGTTGGTGATTCTCATGCAAAATTACAGACATTATCAACAAAAATATAGGCTTAACTCTAGTAGGTACATGATATGTACAGATACATGATTACCGAGATGACTTTAGTCATTGAATTATTTTTTAAGTCAATGTTTAGCCATTTGAAAACAATAGTGCGATTTTTTTTAAAAATATGATTTTCTAACAAAGATGTCAATTTCCATAAAATACTAACAGTGCAAAAATAGAAAACAGTACTTAAACAAAATAAAATGTTTTACAAGATTTTTAATTTTATTTAAAGAATTGTTTTATGAACTAAGAATTTCATTAATATCAATTTAATACGGGTTAAGTTTTGCACATTTTAAAAAGATTGCTATAATATAAGTATCAAATAAATTGAGTCTAGGGGAAAATCCTATTCATCCACTGGATATCCCTCTGTAGCAGGCCTCTTTGGTGACCATAGCCACTCATCGCCTAAACCAGTGTAAGGAAACCGTTTTTTGCACTTGGTTATTTTCTCACGGCAACTCTGAAACGCTTGTAGGAAGAGAAGAACCAAGGGAGAAACTGGTTTCCTGTTCCCAATGTCCGCCTAGGAGACCTGAATACGGGAAGATTCCTAAGGGGTTCTTCCACTACACTTTTCAATTAATATTGTGAATTAAATCCAATGTTTTTCAAAAAGTAAAGTATGTACTAAAATAGCATTAAAAATTAATGCACATTAGAGTAAACATTATAAAAAAAACCTGTCAAAGTAAATAAAGCCATAAACCAATTCTTCCAAGGAAAGCCAAGCCAAAGCATAAAGAGGCCCAATAAGCGAAATTTATCACTTAACATTATACTAGGATAGATATATTTCCACCATAACAGCTTGAAGATGTAAAAAACAATGCTTAAAAAAGTCCAAATTAAATACAGAAATAGACTGCTTCCCAATTATTTTGCATGCATTTAAGCAAAACAAATACATGCAGACATCAGACTGACTTACGTACCAAGTCAACCATTAGCAGCATTTCTCTACGTTTCTGCATTTCCTAATACACGAAACATAATAAAATGCATTGTTTAAAACAGCATAAAAAAAAATCTGTTTAATAACAAATATTGGTATTTTTTCAATTATTTGAAAATTTAAGTTAACAACAAAGATTAACTTGCAAGATAAACATAATTAACTTCAAATTATAAGGTACAGTCGGTACATTTAAGGATAAATTAAAAAAATCGGTATCCTTTTTATATTATCCTGTATCTAAGTATTAGTATGACAGTTCGACAATAAAGTAAATCTAGAATTGGTTTTGATAGTAAAATTTTCCCAATTGGAGAGAAGATAAATCACAATCCATAAAAGATTTATGAAATCTTGTAACAGCAGTCAAGCATTAGTTTTTTACCATTAGATAGATTTTAATCAAAAAAAAGTTTAAATAAGATTTTAATAAAAGTTATGCTTGATAAGAAATTGTTTTCTTTTAATAAGAAATTGTGCTTATTAACCATAAATTATGATTCCTGAATGTGATTTATCAAAAAATCATTTACCTGTTCTCTTAGAAAAACGGCCTGTTGACGCTTCATTTCTTGATCCTAAAATAATTTATTTTCAGTTGAGTTTAATTCTTTCCATGTAGAAATAATAAGGAAGAATACAATATCCATAAAAATATTTCTTTAAAAATTTAAATTTAAATAAGAAAATAAAATTACTTCAAGAATTTGTTGAGCTCTGATTTCCTTTTCCATTCTTAACTGTTCCATTCTTTCAAATTTTTCCTGCTGCTTCATTATGCGTTGCTGCTCCTTTTGTTTACGGCTTTCTTCAGCTGAAAATTACAAAACTCGACATAGCATCAATAATATAATTACAACAAGCTCAAAAAATAAGTGAAAACGAAAGGCACAATTATTTAAATGTTTAAGAGTCTATGAATGTCTCTTCGCTAATTAATTTACTCTAAATGAAATGCACTTTTTTTTAATCCAATGCATTAATAAATTCTGCGAATTATTAAAGTATGGGAAACAACTAAATGCAATTAAAAAAATTATTTATTACAGAATTTAAAAAAAAAAATAGGTATAAGTTAATGCAGATATTAATGATACACATAAAATACTATTTATTGTAGTTCGCACACTGATCTCTATAGTGCAACAATATATTTCATTAGTTTGACAACTAATTACAATTTATGTTAAATATGTTGCATCAAAACTTATGATGCAAGGATAAAATACAACCAACAATTTAATTCAAAGTACATAGTTTTTAGGTAAGATAGTATTTCTACCAATGTTTTACCCCAGTTGAAGTTATATTTCAAATATTATGCATAAAAGAATTTCCACAATATATTTTTTTAATTAATAAAACATTTGTCTATAGTATGAACATGGCATTTTATAGAAAGACAATTTCATTATATACTAATGCAAATTACAAATGAATACAATAGGATTACAAGGCTTCTTCCTTTGTTTGTGCATTTTAGAAGGACTTCTGCTTTAATTTAAGTATAAGAGCCTTATATTTTGAATATATTTAAAAATTATTCTACAGTAATACTCTAAATAATTGGAAAAATTATGTTGATTACTTATCTTAAAAATGGTATACAATATTAAAGCTATTGAATTTTTAAAATTTAATATCGAGGAATTTATAATTCAACAGCCAAATTTTAAGCTGACAATAAAAAAAGGAATGGGCATTTTTTAAAATTGCTTTGAGATAACTTATTGTATTACATTAGTTTAATAAATAAAAAATAAATAAGAGCATTAACATTTAAGAGCATTAACATTGTGCACATAACATTGCATTAAATTTTAATCTATACAAATTTTTTGATTTTCTTATGAATATTATATCACTATTTGATATTTAACTAGATTTATATGATCTATCAAATGATAACAAATAACCTTCTACCTAAGGCAACAACACATTTTTCATTTGCGTTAAAGGTTTATAGTATAATTGTTTTTAACAGCTTCTGATGTCTGTGTGTGTGTGTGTGAGGTACTATAAATTTAATTATTCCCCTTATAAAACTGACAAAAAAAATTGATATGTTTTGAAGCAGTTTTGATAGCTATCTAATATTTTATTTGACATTATTTAAATAATTTTTAAGCAGTATAAATAATAAAAAGAAATAAAAAGCCTCGTAGATATGCACACCTCTCATTCTCCATCCCTTTTTAGCAGCCAATTTTTCTAAAATTTAAAAATTTTAAACTCAACAAAACAAAATAATAAAACACATACAAAAATTCTGCAAAAAATATCCATTCTTAATACTTAAAACTGGCCTGTCTTTAAATAATTTAAACACAAAATTTTATTTCAAATGAAAAAAAGTTAATAAAAGAAATTATAAAATAAATTTTAATCACATGCGAACCTCTCATACGTTTTTCCTCCCTAGCTACCACTAATGCTTGTTCTTTCTGAGCTTGCCTCAGCAACTTCATTTCTTGTGCCTCTCGAAATTTCGCTGTACATCAAATAACAACATTATTTTTAAAATTTCAGTTGAATTTTTTAAAAATCCTAGTGGTGTTAGTGAAATGAACAATGTATGATAACACAAAACAGTTAGTCGTGTTAGATGCATTTGTATACAAAATCAAATATTAAAGCATTTTGAGGTACATTAAATTACATAATAAAAACAAACACAAAACTTAACTGCAAAAATATTTATACCTATCAACTAAATAATCCAACTTGAACTTATAACTATCAAACTATTTTATCACAACTAGAACTATCAGTTATTACTTATAAATTATTCATTTAGAAAGCATCATTTCTTTAAGTTTAAATAACTTAAAGATGTTTTATGAATGAAATGTTCAGCGTAATAGTAATGTAATTCCATCTGTACTCCCCCCTAGATAATTTTTCATATAATACAAATAATTCCCCAAATTTTCAAACAATGACATAATTAATATAACTAGACACTCTACTAGTAAACAACCAATAATGGGCATGTTTCACATGTCAAGTGGCAACAAAAATGCAGAAGAAAAATAAATTTAAGGGGGAAAAATTGAGAAAGAATTTATTTTAATTTCCCATTTCTGTTGCCACTGAAGGCGTGAAGATGCCCACTGAGGAAAAACTAACAAACAATTTAGCATTATAATAAGTAATCAAAATTAAGTACAATAAATATTATATAATAAATTAAAATAATAATAAATGATCTTCATAAATAATTATTGTCAAGTAGTAATAGTTATTTGAAAGATCATGTTGATTTATAGATGTTCGGGTGCAAAGCTAGGTTGCTTGTCATTGGAAAAAATATGGTGCTGGAATTTTAATTAATCCAAATGATTTCAATACTGACTCTACACGACTCTAATCTAAACAAAAACACTATAGAATGATTGTTAATATTAAATTTCATGCACACACAAATAACTTACCTTGTTGTTCCAAATGATGCTGCATCTGCTTTTGTTCCCATTGCCTCTGTTGTTCTTCTTCCTCAGCATTGCGATGTTGAGAAGATTTGCGATGCTGGACACCCAAACGCCCTCTTTGGGCCTTGACTTCTTCGATACGAGCCGCAACTTCATTTTCGTTTAGCAGGATATAGTCCTAAGAATGGGAAAAAAAATAATTTAATAATATTTGTAGGAAAAAGTCTGAATCCTTCACTTTCATGTAACTATTTCTTAAAACAAAAGTATATCATAGTGTACCATTGGATTTTTTATTCAAAAAGCAAAGATGCCAATAGTCACCAAATGGTTGATTTGGATGTAAATGCGGTAGAGGATACCAAGGCTATTAATCATTACAAAAAAAAAATCAAAACTGTCAGGAACTAACTTTTGACTCTGCTTGCATAAACAAAATTTGATGGGTTAAACTCGTGAAAACAATTTGACTAATTGAAGATTTGTAAATAAATATTTTTTGTAATAATAATAATAAACTTAGTTGCAACTTTTTACACGCTGTATTATTGATGCAGCAGATAGAAAAAATAGTTTCTTAGATGTTTCTGACTCTTTCAGAAAAAGAATCTAATTATAAAACTCGCTTTTTTGTAAACTAAGATTAAGCTTCTGGTTTGTTTCTTGATGACTATTCACGATAGAGGATTCATCTGGACAAAGTCGACAATAACAAAACTAAATTCTATATCTTAGTTATACTTTAGAGAATGTGAATTTTGCAACAAGACCCTTATTTAGCCTATTATTTCAGTCATGTAGACTGGTAAACAGAAATTCTCATAACTGTTATTCCCTCACATAAAGAACACCTTACTCGCCACATGGATCTCCATAAAAAAATATATATAAAAAAAATCAAAACACACTTACTTGTCCTGAACCAGAAGATGTGCACTCAAGAAAATCTCCAACATTCACTTTAGTGCTGAATGTGAAATTATCCCGAGAGATATCTGTTATTCCATTTTTGATTAAGTACTGAAAAAAATACATTAATTAAACATACATTTCAACAAAACAGAAAATAATGATGAGTAAAAGAGCACAAAAGTGAGACAACTTTTCTTACCCTGACCACTTCTGGATAACTTTTGAGCTTCTTACCACAGGGAGTGTAATAAATCACCTCGCCTTGGACCCCAGACCTGCTGAAGCACCTAATACGAGTTTCACGTCTCCACCTAAAAAAGAACAAAAAAAAAAATCATTTACTGAAAATAAGAAACACTATTTTATTATTATACTGTACAAAAATTACAGTATAAAATTCCTTTTACAATAATAAAATCCCTTCTCTAAAACTGCAGGTGATCGGTGACAAGAACATTTTCAAGGCTAAGATATTGAATAAAAAATATAGTTTTTTATAATTAAATTTAATAATAAAAAATAATAATAAATAAAATTTCTAGTATTAAAATAATGCTATTTTCAATCCCTAATTAATTTTGTTCCACAGTCATTATCATCAATAAGTGAGATTGAGCAAGGTTTTTGCCTGAAGTCAAATTATGGACAAAATCTCCAGGACCTATGAGAAATAACAGCTAAGAATTTTTACAATTAAATACAGAAATTTGTCGTCCATAAATTATTTGGTGATTATGAATACTCTAATAAAGCAAGAAAAATCTATATTTATAATGATAATGCTGATGTTTCAGAAATTAAAAGATCTTAGGACAATTATCTAAAAAAAAAGAATAGCTAATTTTTATTTTCAACAATGGAAATTTAATAAACATTAAATAAGATTAAAAAAAGGTTAAGAGAAATAGTTAATATTGTAAAAACATACCCATGTTCAAGTGGAATCTGAACTTCACGTTCATCAGGAACGGTTCGTCTCTTTTTAGAATATTCTACAAAATACAATACTAATTGTTGAAATAGCAAAAATCTAATACCACTAACATGTTAAAGACCAATCTTTGTTGATAAAAGATTTTGAAACAAGAACCTTTGTAATTCTTAGCTTCAACGTGTTCCTTGTGCTTGAATGTAACCATACTAAGGTTATACTCTTGGGCAGAAAAACTGCAGTATCTAAACTAATGACTTGGGCCATTGTGGAAAGAATTCAAATTTAACCTACAATAAGGTACTATACTAATAACTGGTTATTTCAGGTAAGAAAATGGTCCAATTCAATGTTGTTTACTGCTTACCTGTCCACTGCAATGCTAATATTGCTCATTTATTTAATGGTTCAATCTGTTTTACCTCAGCATTTACCCTGCAGAACAACAGCTAAATATACAATGATGTTTTATGAATGGCTGATGTCCAAGAGAATTTTCGTGCTTTTTTTTAGAAAACTATTTTTCTAAAAAAGCACAAACATTTGGCCCTATAATTCTTAAATGATGTTTTATGAATCCTTAAATGTAACTCTTGCATTTATATTTTAAAAACAAAACCACTGAAAATTTTAAATTGTAAAAGTTTAAAAATTAAAAAAAAAACAAGTAATTTTAAAGATCTTTAAAAAGTTATGAAGTAGTAACATGAATGAAAATTATTGCATTGCTCACCATCGCCATCTTCATCATAGGAATGTTTTCTTTTTCGTCGGGAGGGAGTTGAAGCACCATCTGTTACACTTTCAGAGTTGTCCGAGTCATCCGTTTCAGAATTGTCGTCATCAGGGTCTGAATCTAAAGTTATAGATATCGGGTATAAATACATTTCATGTAGAGATAAGTATAGTAAAGTAGTAAGTAATTTTTAAAGCTAAGTGATGAAATATCTTATTGAATCATCTAGATTGTGAAAAGATCCTAATATGTTATCCAATACATTAACTAAAAATGTGTATGTAAATAATGCTACACCATAAGAAATTTGAAGAAAAAGAGAACGAATCAAATAAATTAAGTATAGTTAAAAATGACTGTGATTGACCAGTAGAAGGCAATCATACAACTTAATTAAAACAATACATACTATATGTAAAAGCTATTTCATAAGCAGGATTAAAGAAATTATCTACATCTACACATTGCCTTGCGACTCGTCACGTAGTATAGGTGCATGAGGCCGCAGACTACACATTATACCAAGAAAAATAATTTATAAAACTATTCTGATTAAAATAAAAGATTTATAGGAGAAGATTAAAACTACACAAGATTGCAATTGTAAAACAAAACAAAAACATTCTAATTATTCATTTGCAATGTAAATTTTCATTGTTAATTTGAAAATTTTAGTTCTTTACAAAACATTTTAATTTATACAAATCAAGAATAAATGAATTACCTGAGGGTGAAGAACTTTCTGGACGTAATGGAGATTCAGGTTCCTTGATTTTCTCTTCAATTTTCTTTATCCTATTATTATTCCTCTGCCGCTCTTTATGCTTAAAAATTTTATTAGTGAACGTCGAAGTAGGAAACATGTTAGGATCACTGTCTTGGAAATGCATGTTGCCGTTGGTCTCGCCTAGCAAGCAGTCCAAGGTAAAAGCCTTCCTAGAGGGAGGCATTATGTCATTGGGATGGCCTAGTGTGTTGGGTGCGTGCACTTTAGGACATGAACTGGTGGCTTTAAGTAGAGAGGGGTTCGTCATGTGGCTGTGGAGGAGGTCCATTTTGGGGGGCATAAGTAGGCTTGCGATGTCCTTTATAGAGTTCTAAATTGATTGAAAGAATGTTTCGTTAGTGATATTATCTAAAAAAAAATTGAGTTACAAAAGTGTAAATAACGCTAATAATTTAACTCGTGAAAAAGTGTTGATATTTTCTACAAAACTACGGAACTTTACTTATTAATTTTAGTCTTTCATCCCATTTTGAATTTATAATTTGGCTGAACTTTATACAGAGGATAATTGTACATTAGGAAATCAATATTTAAAAAATTACATTTCAATGCAGTTGATGTTCAATAAAGAGATTATTTCAGATAAAAATTAATTAAAATTTAAAAAAAAAATCTTTTATACTTGACCATTTAATAAAAGTACCCTATTTCAGTTCCATTCCTAAACAATCTCCCTAACCCCCAACCTAACAAAAAGAAATACTTAGACTAACTCTTTTCATCTGGCGCACCTTTTCAGAGTGTGCAACGGGCGGCACCCTTGGAACCTGCTGCACCACCTTTGGCTTCCTTCCACGTTTTTTGGGTGGCGTCGGCTTCGCACCGCTGAGCATAGCACCCGGAATACCGCTGATCATCGGCTGAAATATTGGCTTCTTCTTGGAGGATGTATTAGTTAAAGTCGGCATGTATGAGCTTAGTATTGAGGAGGTTACTTCAAAAGTAGGTTCTTGCTTTTTCATACACAGGTCCAGAGGAAAGCCTTCATCTTCGGGGTCGCATTTGGCGTCGGGAGTTGAGATTTTGGCGGGCACCAGCGGTGGCATTAGGGGTGAGGAATGGGCTGGACTAGGAACTGGTTTCAGGTTGTGGTTGAGAGATCCACTTGAAGGCAGTGAGGTTTTTGAGTTGCTGCCACCTTTTTTAACCTGGCGGTAAGAAATGAAAAATAAAATTGATTAAAAATTGAGGAGCATTTATCTGCATGTTCTTGTCTTATAGTAAAGTTTTTTTTTTGACAAAACATTTTATAAAAGCGACAGGTAATGTACTCACTTTGCAAGGCTTTGTTCAAATAAATTTAAACTTGTCTGTTTCAATAAATATATAAAGGTTAATAATTAACACCTGATTTTTCATTTGCTTACATAAGTAACATTTCGTTAATACATGTGCTACATTATGGTTTTTTATATAAAGTAAGTCATATGCTAGTACTTCATATAAGAATATTTTTTGTAACTTTCTTACCAATTACTCACCACCAACTTTTCAATTGTGGAAGCCTCTATTTCTAACAGGTCATTATTAAAACAAGCAATGAAAAAAAAATTAATCTCGAAGTCGGAAAGTTAGTGTAGCTAAATGTTAAAGTAGGAATTGCCCCAAACATACTTATTACAGAAACTTTATTTCCAAGAAATTCATTAATAAATAAATGGAATTTTTAGCTGATTTTTGAAATCTTCTATCCCCTATCTCTCAAACAGACAAAATTATTTGATAACATGGTAAACTTCGAACCATTTTTAATTCACTAATAACAATATAGAGATTACCGTGGCTGTGTCTAGTTACTATGTGAATTTTTCCCATCAACTTACCATGAAGAAACACTTCTCCAGAAATACCCATCTGCTAAAACAATCAACCAAAAACCACCCTACAACAACTATTCTGTGTCTTGTTTGATTGATTAGGAAAATGAATTTCTGGTAAGCTAAGCAGGCATGAGTTTGGCAAAATAAAAAAAAGCTGAAACTAAAATACGCAATTGTACGCGTAAAAAATATTTTAAGCAATATACTTAATTCGCGAAATAAGCTGTTACATTATACATGTATGTTTATATTTATGATTTTTAAGCTTTAGGCATGAATAGAAATGCTGATCAAAGTATTCACAACATCAAATGTCAAAATCAGAGTTGATTTCGGGAATTAAAGCTTAAATTATTAAATTTCTTTAAAAAAATCCATCTAAAACAAAACTGAAAACATATTAGCCTTGCCCCCTATTTTAAAAAACTTCAAAATATCTGAAATGTTAGCTATACTTTACAAGTTAAAAAAACAAACATGGGTGAAAGTTAGGAAAATCCCAAGTGCCGAAAGCTTTTTCCTCGCCGATTGTTTGAAAATTTTACCATCGGCCTTTCCATCGGAAGCCGATGGTTGTTTAGTGAAAAAAAATCGGCCATCAGCCTCAAAAAACATCGGCCAATCGATGTGATCCGATATTTGTTTTTTAATCCTGCATTTCGGAGTTCTGCGATTTTCGGAACCCCGGATTTTCGCGACTTTCGGAACCCCGGAGTTTTGCGACTTTCGGATCGCCGGGAGTTCCGTGATTTTCGGATCCCCGGAAGATCCGCGACTTTCGGATTCCTGAAGTTTCGCAACTTTCGGATCCCCGGGAGTTCCGTGATTTTCGGATCCCCGGGAGTTCCGCGATTTTCGGATCCCCGGGAGTTCCGCGATTTTCGGATCCCCGGGAGTTCCGCGATTTTCGGATCCCCGGGAGTTCCGCGATTTTCGGATCCCCGGGAGTTCCGCGATTTTCGGATCCCCGGAGTTTCGCAACTTTCGGATTCCCGGAGTATGGATTACACATGGATTTACCGAATTTTGTATTTTGTTTTTTCCATCGGCATCGGCCGATGGCAAGCGGGAAACATCGGCCCATCGGCCGATGTAACTTTTTGAACAATCGGCATCGGCCGAAATTCGCCATCGGCCTATCCCTACTTTTTTCTCTAAGGGAGAGGGGATAAATCGCAGACATGGCAACCAACCTCAAAATTTCTGCAATAATTTTATAAAGTTTCTTGTTACAACATCTTAACATTTTTAATTCCTTCTGCATCCAGTAGATATTTGAATACCTAGTTCTAAAAACTATTTTTATGTTAAGCCCATAAAATTCTAGCGACCTATATATCTTAACTTAAAAAAAAACTAAAAAAAAAAATTCTAAAAATCAGAAACCCCAATACAGGCGATAGTAGAAAAACAAAGGTTCAAACGTATACAAAAAGTATTTTAACATTCAAGCTGTTTGTGTGATCACTACTCAAGGACACCATGAATCGGGCACTTGATCAAAAAACATTCTGGTTGCCATACTTTTCCTGAACTGGAGCTACACAAGTAACTCTTCCGATCATGCAATGCTAGAGAACTGTCAATTATTCTGATGCAATGGCACGTCATCGGTAGATTTCGATAAAATTACTAGGCAGTAGAATAAGTGAATCAGGATGCATTATTGGACTCCTAAATGGGAGATTGCAATGGCCGGCCGAGATTTGAAGACATCTTAGTGTAATCTAATCTTAATTATCTTCTTATTTTGATTAAAATTTTTATCTTCGGTTATTAGAATCTGTTACTTGAACTTGTTGTTTAATGAAATTTTAGTTTAGTTTTACCGAATTAGGGTGCGAAAAAATTAAACAATCGTTTAAAAAAATTCATCACAGTTGTAGCGGCGCATCATCAGGCGCAGGAAGCTGATAACCGATTTTAACGGTGATTTAGTTTATAAATGTGTTAATAACAAACAAATTAGGATTTCAATTGATCAAGATGACCATCTAGCCACTTTTAGAGGTTTTGACACACTTTTAAAAAAATAGAGAAGTTAGGAAATTTGGGTAAAAAATTGCTCATCAACCCGTTGTTTCGTCAATTTTGTGAATTGGGAGGGTCGTTTTCCACGATCGCAATTTTGTGAAATATGCGGAGGGGCACATTTTCACTCTATTTTTGTGAAGGGGCCGCTATACGGCCACAAATTAGCTCTGGATGGACCCCTGCATTGTGAAAGGTTTTTTTCGTGTGTGAGGGATTGGAACAAGCGAAAAACGGAATTTTCAGGCAAAATTAGAAAAACGGAACTTTTTTTAAAAAACGGATTTCTTTTTTTCCCCAAAATATTAAAAAGCGGAATTCCGCTTAAAAGCGGAAAAAACTCATCCCTGGCTAAGTCAATGCCACATATATAAGTCCAGCCTACAGACAGACAAGTCCCATGACCATCCTTGTTTCTCTTACAAGGAAACCAGGTAGGTGAGGGTGGAAAAAGGAGAGTTTTAGGGTACCTTTTTTATTAGGGCTCAAGAATCATTCAGTGGAAAGCATTGAGAGGGATGAACTTGGCAGTCGAACCACTTCTTGACATTAGGGTTTGTTCCATCACAAAAAAACCAAGGGTCAGAAAAGGCATAAAAATGCTGCTTTTTGGAAGTGGGTATTTGGAAGTAGCCATTAGGGAGGAAGTAGTTTTTCGGTTTTTCAGCAGTCTTCCTCTTAACCCATAGAGTTAAAAAGAAGGTGGAGATAATTGGCATGAAAAAGAGTCAAGACGTCAAAAAGTCTTCAAGCAACCTCAGTTAGCCTTAACAAACCGCTCACTCAATAATAGTTCTTGCTAAAATGCATCCTTTTATTGCTTAAAAATGCATTAATGAAAAATCAAAAACTGACTCATTGCACAGTTTTAGTTTGTAGCTGAAATCTGAAATTACACAAGCTGGCAGTAATTCGAATCACAGGTAATAAAAATGCATTATCTGTGAGGGGAATTACTACCATGTAATTATAGTTTTTATTAGAGAGTCAGAAATCCCCAAGTCAATGTAGTAAGCCTATAAAAACTACACTTTAGAATAGTGTCAAATAATTAACCAAAAGCATTTGTTAGGCTGACTACAAAGCAATTGATGGCTTCAAGTGGCAAACCAATTTTCTTAATGGTTTTTCTCCGCCAACACATCTCCACCTTCTTCTTAACTCTATCTCCCTACTATGGAACCGTACTTGCCTATACACTCCTTGCCAACCGAAGTTAGGTAAATAGAAATATGCTATGGAGAAGATAATTCCGCACATGTAAAGAGTTCCATAAATTATTTGTGAATCCATCCAGAAAATATGTTTAAAACATTAATTTCATTTAAGGTCTAACATATTTGAATATTATTAGAGAAAATTTGGCAATATTATCAGAATGGAAAGTGTACTTTTGTTAAATTGAATTCAGAAAATTGTGTATGTAAATGTTACCTTACAAGAGTTTCAAACTAATAACGGACCAATCACCCTTTTCCCTCTGCCTTTTTACTCTTTGTTTTTACCTAAGTTAGATTGGCAAGGAGAGTAGTTATAGAAAAGTACATACATGTGCCTCAGGCTTCTGATGCACACTTTCGTGTGAAGCCTGTTTCAACTCCTGCACTTTTCTCCTCAACTCTTGCTGCTGTTTCTTCAACAGTGCGAGCTGTTTCTGCTGTTTCTCTCGTTCTTCCTCATCCTCACTAGAGCCTTCCGAGCTGGAGCTCACGGCAGCCCCACTGCAACTGTCTGGGCCTGTGCTGCTACAACTAGATTCCATGTGACCATCGCTCTCAGAGCTGGTTGTTTTGGCTAGGTTGGGGCCTTTTTTCTGAAATTCATTTTGATTTAGTGGACAGAGACAGAGGGCAGGCAAGAGGAGGAGAGAATTGAAATAAAACTATGTAAAATAATACAAAAATAGTCGATTAGTGATTGGAAGCATGCTTAAATAAAGTGCAGTGTGTTTTAACTGATGTGTATTTCTTTAAGAAAAACAAAAAAATATAACACTGAATAAAGTTAAAGTGTAAACATTGGCTAGAATGCCACATAGGCTTGTGTTCCATAAACAAAGAAAATGTTCCATGCAAATTGCTTTTGAACAAGAACTACATTAAGGATGCTTAAGATGATAATGAATTGCCTTATATGTGCATGCAAATAATTCTTACTAGAGAATGCTGCATGCAGACTAAATCAAATAAATATCAGAAGAAAGCCAACTTTCTTTTTGATATAGGGACTTATTTTTAACATAAATTAATGTTTTTCAAAGAAAGTTCCAAATTTTTGAATTCTCAACATGGATTTGTAGCAGTACATTCAACAGACAGAACCCTTTTATTTTAAATTTATTTCTTTGGACTTTCTTACTTTAACTAAGAAAGCATTAACTTATACTTACTTTTGATATCTTTAAACCACAGCTTCTAAAGTGGCTGATTTTTTATATTAACATTTATTTAACTAATCAATTTTAATCTATGACACCCAATCATTTGTTCAGTTACATTGGTATTGTTGCAACTTGTGAATGGTTCAAGCTTTGAATATGGGAAGTATATCAATTTCTGTGGACCTAAAATATTACTTCAACTTCCTGTGATGAATAAGAATGATCTATTAATTGTATTGGGGTATATAATTGGAGTCTACAATTGTGACCAATCCTAATTAAGGCATATAAATGGCAAAGAGAACTAATGACAGTGAGTTATGATATTTCTGCAAGCAGAAAGATGTTTACAGCAGTAAGTGTATAATGGGCTTAAAGAAGCATGAAGGAATAGAATAATTCAGGTTGTGATGCATACACATTGCCAATGAGGGTTTCATATGTTTTATACTATTTATAATTTAATTTCCAGCAATTACATTGGTATTTGGAGTAGTATTTTTAGATGATTTTATGCCGGAACATGTTCTAAAAGACACCACAGCTGCATCGTATCACTTAGCTATAAAAAAAGTAAAGAAGGTTATGGGATAAAACTGTGCCCAGTGATTATTTGATTGAAATAAAAGTATTTTCTTTTTAAACATTGGGAAATGTCACAAATATTTCTCCTCTTTATGCTTCAGTTCCAATTACTTTGCCATTTTTTTCTTTCACTGTTAGTATGCTTTTTACACAGATTTTTATGTGACCACCTCTGTTGGCACGCTGACTAGGGCTAAATTGTAACATTGGGTTTATTGTTCAGAATTTTGAACTGAATAACATATCTTAAATCAGAATAAAGGAGGTAGAAATCTATAAGAAAAGAAATCTATTTGAAAAAAAAATCAAATTAGGCTGGGTTTGGAAAAAAAGCTAAGCAAGAGCTTCTACTGTGCATGCTTGATTAAACAAGGAAAAGCAGGTTATATACAAAAAAAAAGCAATGACAAAAAGCTCAACTAGTAATTAAAATTACTTTTCATTAGAAGTGTCGTTGCTATTTAACATGCTCACATAAGACTTATGAAATTTAAAATAACTTTATCTAAAATATTTCTTATTTAAGTCTCCTGTAAATACAAAGTAAAACTCAGAAATACCCTCCATGCCAACTTAAGTATGCTGGACAAATTTTGTCTACTGACTATTAAATAATTAAATTTCCAGTAAGAATATTAGTCTTAAAAAAAAAACCTAATATATTGTTTAAATGTTGGCACTCAATATAAATGTAATATTACCTCTTTCGGTTGCTTGGCTTGCTTCTCTGTTTTGCCATTTTTGGCCGAATCCGGTTTGGGAGCTTTCGGTTTCCGTTTGCGCTTTGGCTTCTCTGGAGCACCAAGTAATCGGGATATTTGTTCATTTACAGGTTCTGAAGGGTTCTTTAAGGAAGTTTTAACTGACTGATTCCCTGAGACAGTAGAAATTCCTGATGGTGGTAAAGTTAAACTATTTGAAGAAGCTTTGCTTTTTTCACTGAAATTAAATAGGAATATTTGAAAATTAAACATGTGTAGGTATGTACAATAAATGAGACATTACGAAGTTCTGTCGTGTTTAATACCTGTTTTTTGCATGATTGCTTTCTTTATCAGATGATTTAACTTTATTTGATTTCTTGGGAGGAACACCAACTAGATTTGGTAGTAAGCTTGTTTTACATATATTCTGAGGACTAGGTATACCTGAAAAAAAAATTAAAAATTTAAATTATGTATAGGAAAAAAAATATGAAAGCATAATTAAAAGTTTTTCTTTCTTTTTAGAACGGTTGAATTAAATAAAATGTACAAAAAAATAAAGAATGTATAAAATCATTTGAATAAAACTTGCAAATTGAAATAAACAATGATGAGTAAGTATTCAGATAAATATCAAATGCGTAAAAGCTATGCCTTGATATAGTTAACTAATACAATTCATGTCTGCACTTTTTTTTTTTTGTATCCTTTCTTACTTCTCCCCTTGAATTCAAGACAACAGACACCAACTGGATAACATTTCGAGTAGAACGTAATGCATTCACACACAAAAAAATTCATTAGTAGTACTTAATACAGAGAAAAAAACAAACAAATATATTATCAGTACTAATATCTCTTTATTAATGAACAAACATGCAATAAAACATATAAACTATAAAGTAATACACACCAATGCACAATACTCAATAAACTGAAAAATACTACAGAATAAATAGGAATGAACAAAACCACAATATAATTGAGTTCTAAATAATGGATTACTTCTGAACTTAAAGACATAAAAATTAGTTAAATTTGGACCATCTCAAAACTCAACGTAATATTTTTTAAAACAAGAAAATTCTTTCATTCAAAGGAGATTTTTTTAGAGGTCTTCATGCGAAATGCTTGAAATGGGGTCAACGTCAACCTTCAAGGATAATACCTGAGGTCTGTGTTTCATTCTGTGATTCAGCAGAGGCTGGTTTGGCATAAAGATGGCCTAATACCTCTTCTACAACTACAATCAAAATTAAATGTAAGTTTCAAAAACACAGAACCGTTTAACAAATTCAAGAGAAATTCAGTAGCCCGGACACTACGTCCAAAATTAAGATGATTCAACGAACTGTTCAAAACTTTATTTTGATCAACCAATTTATCTTTACATTAAAAGAGCTGGTAAAAAAATTGAACAGTGGCACAATTTTGTATTTGTGGAATATTAGAAAAATGCCAAAATGAAAGTTCATTTCCTAACAAAAAAAACCCTTAGCCTTAAAGGCCCCAATTTTCTCAAATTATCATATTTAAACAATATTAAAAATTTCTTATTTTCGAGAATTTTTAAATTTAATTGGTACAGTGCGTGTTTAGGTTTTTGTAACGTCTTTCCTTACTTTACAATCAGCCAAAAAAAGATGCCAGCGTAATTTTTTTTTCAAGCATACTGTGTTTAGCTTATACAAAATATTTTAGACATACAGTTGAAGACTGTTGAACTAAATTCTTATTTTATAGGAAGAACCTCATTTTTATTTTTGTGCATCCTTTTTTTAAAAAGAGTTTTCCCTATTCCCTTGAATAAAATGAAATTTTTTGGTTTTCCTATTTTGATACCAAAACTAATTTAAATTGAAGTGTATATTTTGAACATTAAAGGTAGGAAGTTTCAAAAATAATAAGTCAAAATGAAAAAGTGTTGACCCCCCAAACAACCTCAATTCTTTATAGAAATAAATGACTGATACCCATAATCAAAGGCTGAAAAGTGCTTTTCAGATCTTCCATCAAACCATTTCAGTGCTTACAGTTTAAAACAGTGTAGTTACATGAACGCAAAACAAAACTTCGATATCAAGTCCTCAAGAGGAAAAACACACACTTCTCAATATTTATCAACAAAACAAATCCTACAACAATGTTTCACAGCAATATAACCTTGTCTTCAAGATGTCCACTCTGACTTACTTCTTCTGGGTTGTTGCACCGAGAGATGGGCCGGAGACAAAGTTGCACTCCGGCATAGCCCTGTCCTGCCGAAGGGGTCTGACAGGGGCACTCCGCAACCTGGGAATTCGGAGCTGCTTCCTATTGACGATGCAGATGACCACCAACTGCATGGACCTGTGGTGTTTAACAAGGTATTTGTGCCATTTGGTTTGGAGGATACTTGTTGGAGCAGGGCATATAACAAAATATTGCATGATATGACAATGGACCTGAATTTTTTTTAATGCATAGAAGAACAAAAAAGCAACATAAAAAATTACTACGATTATACACTTGACACTTCATGCAAAATATCCTGGAGTACAAAACTGAAATGACATTGTTTTGGAGGAAGGCGCCAAGGTTGAAAATAAGTTTTTTTTTTTAAAATATTCATTTCTTCAATACATGAATATTTGTTTTACTCACATAAAATAAAATTTATTATGTAGAGTCACTGACTAAATACAACTATCAGTGGAGATTTGAACATAGTGACAAATAATCTTTTGAAATTATAAAATCATCTGTCATTCCTAATCTCCCAGAAATTTTTTATTAATCATGCAACAGGATGAGGCACTAGTAACTACTTACAACTCACTAGCTATAGCATAATTTTGAAATTCGTGATGTTGTTGGAAACGATATAAAGCATACAAAAATCTGCTTTTGATAAAGAAAAAAATAAGTAGAATTTTCCTTCTACATGTGATGAGGAAATAAGCAAAAGGAGCTCTGGTTGATGAGCAAGCAGGTTTTAGCTGATACAATGGAAAGTAAGGCAGTCTAAAGTTAAGTAAGTATTTGTCTAAAATCAGGTTATGTTTTAAGTGAAAGGCACCCAAGACAAAAATTAAGTTTTTAGTGCTTTGTCCGAACACTGAGAAAAACTTGAGTGGTTGGTAGGCGACAGTACAAGTGAATTAAAATACAGGGCTATCATGAATCAGCTTATACATGGTGAATGCAGTTTCTTTTTTAGGTAAGATTGCAAGCTTCATAATTTTGAACCATGGTTAGATAATAAGGACAATACTTAGACAAAATCTTAACATTATATTAGTAAGTTTAACTAAAGAATGTAATCTAAACTTAAGTACTCTGTGTTTAAGTTTCACAAATATGTCAAGACTGTAGATGACATGTTTTTTTGGATCAATGATACTACAAAGTACAAAGTTTTAGTATTGGTTTGGTGACAGGTTAATAGACTAATGATGTGACTAATTTTTTGTACACTAAACATCATATGCGTTTAAGCTTTACAACGAAGCTTAAAGATGGTAGGGGTCATAGTTTTTAAGGATTGAAAATACTACAAACTTGTGGGAATCACTTGGGTGATAGGTTTTAAGACCACATATGTAATTTATTATATTAATTTGCAGTAGAAAACTTTAGTACCCAAAGCATGTATGAATTAAGCTTCACAACGATGTTTAAAGATGACATGCATTTATGGAGAGACAATGCTATACAGTTGTGAATTTGCTTCAGTGACTTGTTTCAAGACGAACCACTCAATCTACGCTTTAGTACCTTCAGCCTTATCTGTGTTTCAGCTATTATATGGGCAACATGCTCTTCTTTTAGGATTGATGATACTACAAAGATGTGGATTTTAAAGCATTGACGATAATACAAAGTTGTAGATTTTGAAATGCCCTAGTCAGGATCCATACTCTATTATGATAGGGAAATTCAGGAGTTTCTAAGGGTTGGAGCGTGTAAATTCAGGAGGTATCGCGAAATAAATTTGAATATGTGTGTTTATTATTGTATTGTTCAGACCAAGAATGGAGGAAACAAGGGGTGTAAATGTTGTGGAAAATTTGAGGCTTCGGTGTAAAATCCAACCCCCTTTTTTGGGGAAAAAAATCATAGTTTTTGCTATTTTTTAAATTTTCGCGACATTTGTTTTAATTTCATCACTTATTTTTAGCGGTAGACATCCTGAAAAAGTACCAGAGAAAATTGACCGAGAAAGGAGGAAAAATGATTCACATCATCAATTTTTTCAGGAGAAGGTAAGATATCACGATATGATACACAAATTTCAAGAGTTCCTTAAAAAATAAAAATGAAATTCAGGAGTTTTTCAGGAATTTCAGGAGGTGCACGAGCCCTGCCCAAGACCTGAGGCGGATGCATAATGGGCGAGCGATGCGGATCTTGGCCCCGAGAGTGGAGGTCCCAGTGAGTGAGAGGGTCCGGAGGCGCTCCTATGAGCACGGCATTCCTTCCCAGATGGGGGGGATCGTTGTTTTTGCGATTTTTTAAATATTCGTGACCTTTGTTTAATTTCATCACTTTTTTTAGCGGTAGATATCCCGATAAAGTACCAGAGAAAATTGACCAAGAAAGGAGGAAAAATTATTCATGTCATCAATTATTTCAGGAGAGGGGAAAATATGATACAAATTTCAAGAGTTATAAGGGCCCTTAAAAAAATATAAAATTCAGGAGTTTTTCAGGAGGCTTACGAGCCCTGCCCAGTACCTGAGGAGGAAGCGAGCGAAGAGAGTGCATCCGAGGCGGAGTGATGCATAATGGGCGAGCAGATCTTGGCCCCTCCAGTGGAGGGTGAGGTGGTCCCGGAAGCGTTCGAGACTGGAGGTATGAGCACAGCATTCCTTCCCAGCACCGAGAAAGCACTTGGGGAGTGAGCTAGGTGTGGAGACTGCGCCGGAGTCGGAGGGCGAGAGCTGAAGATCGTCGAGGAGGGGGCTGGTTAGAGAGACAGAGCCATGGCAGGTTAGGACAGGGAACAGGGTTAGTAGTTGAGAAAAGTAAAAAGTAATAAGGGATAATGTTAATAGAGGTTGATGTGGTATCTTTGGATTGTTGCATTTTTGGAAATACAGTCCATGCTTGCTAATCTGGAAGCTTTTTAGGATACACTGAAAGTATTGGTCTGTATTATATCTTTAAACTAGACTGATGTAAGTGCCAGGTTAACTAAAAGGAAAGATTGAAAGCCAAACAGCCTTCTATTAGAGTTTTACTAATACTTTAAAACAGCAATTGTGGACTGTACATAGTTTTTTTATGAACTTATGTTTCAAATGACTTTTTAGAGTCAAAAAATAAGTTGGGGATGTCATCATGTTAGTAGGATAGATCCAAAAAAAAAAAATCTGGACTTTTTACTGAGCTTTTCTTGCTTAAAGATTGAGACAATCTCTTAATTTTAACTCCCTGAAAAATAAACCCCCCTCACCTGATTGGGGGCATACATAAATTACGCCACGCTCAGAGGGGTAGGGGAGGGGTATGCGCCAACGTGATGGATCGTGACATGTAGGGAGAGAGGGGTAATCGATTGCTTGACATAACGATTCGAAAATTTCCAGTTTTGCAAGGAAAATTTGTTTTACATAAAATAAAGTTTTTGAGAGAAAAATTTTAAATATTTTTTAAATGAAAAATAGTATATTTCAGAAAGAGGATGGGGAGTTTATCACATGCAACAACAACGGCATTACTAGCCTCCTATATTTGACAGACCTTTTCATAACGTTACTTTGCAACATGCAAAATTGCAACACTATTTTGACCAATAAGAGGACTGGCAGCTACCTGGAGGAACAACAAAAGCACTAGAACTAGACAGTTCCGATTACTCTCAGACCCCAGTTTTTTTAGAAGACATTAGAGAATGGTTAGTTAGACCTTGGGCAAGGGAAATGTAAATACAATGTTGGCATATTCCTATGAATAATTTATTTAAACCAAGATAAATGTTAAATTTTTTTATCTTTCCAAGATAGTTTTTTTAAAAATATTAAAATAACTTTTCTTTAAGGGGGGGGGGGGGATAGAACGTGACGTAATTTTAGGGGGAGGGGTTCGATCAAATGTGACGCAACATGACACATGGGGAGGGAGGGAGGGGTAAAAAAAATCGAACTTTTGCGTGACGTAATTTTTGTATGTCCCCATTGTCAAGTTTCCCAGCAACATACCTAAAATATAGAAATTTAATAACCTTATTATTTTTTTTAATTTGAAGAATGGAGGAGCCATTTATAACCATCTACTACAGAAATATAATTTTGAAAAAAAAAAATTAAGACATATTTACAGTTAAAATATTTCATTAAATTCTCTTACAGTGAAAACAAGTTAAAGCTAATTTATTTCTCCCTCAGTGGATTAAAAATAACCCAAACCAAGTCAAAAAGATAGTTAGAGAGTAAGGAACAGATCAAGTCACTCTGCAGAATTAATTTTCATTAAAGGACCAGTAATTATAAAAGTGAAGATGTAAGTAAAGCAGTAAAAGTTAGTAAAAAGCATTTTATTGGAATATCTTTGAAGATATCTACCAAAACAACCATTGATGAACTTAAATTGTCAACTTGAAAGAATAGCTGGCAAAGTACATGGCATTTTTTTGAACCTCTGCAAACAGCATGGGTGGATGGATAAGTACAGGAACAGTTTTAAATGTAAATTAGCACAAAAGTTATGTTATTAATGGACAAGATGATCAATTAGGCTTAGACTCCTTGAGAACGGGAAGTTTCACATTATTTCCAGTATCAAATTTCATGAATTTCATTCAATCAATGAATAATTAGTTACCTACTTGCCTAGGACTGGGTCATTTGAGTATGAAATTATGTGTAAATTGTTTTCATTTTAAATAATGTGTATTTATAACTATCCAAATATGAATGAAAAGTGAAAAGTATCGCGTTGACTTATAGTGGAAACTTAGTGATTTGCTAATCATGAACTGTTATATAATATAGGTAATTGATTCACTTAAATTCCTTCTTCAATAAAAATGACTAACAACAAGCTTTGCATAACATAAATAAAACATCAAAACAAATTTAACAAATTCAATTAATTTCAATTTGCTGGATATCTGGCATATTGTTTGCCGACAATTTTTGTATTTTTATAAATAAAATGTATTTGAATACAAGAAAATATGATGCATACACTAGACTTTCTTGGTACAAAATCATTCAACATGTTAAAAACTTATTTAAAACAATAAAATAAAGCAGTAAACAGCACACGGATACACATATATAATTTCTTAGAAAAAGCTTACAAACTAAAAGGCATAAACTCAGTAAAACAGTATGTAAACAATATACTTTACAAAAAAATAACCAGTTTTACCAACTAAAAAATATGTGGGTACAAAACATGTTCTTATCAAGCAACATGCTTGCTTAACAAAATATCATAAATAATTAACAAGCAAAATAAAAGTACAAAACAAAAAAAAACTATGATGTAATAAGTAAACAAACTTAAATTTCAGACAAACATTTTTATAAAACTTTTAACTAGAAGATCATCACTGCATACTCATGCAAAATAAATAAAAAGGCCAAGCAAAAATAATAATAACAAAATAAAAAAAATCAACACTAGAATTTTAAATTCTAAACACAAAATGCATTTACAAAAATACGAACTTATTTAATAACATGTATTTGAGGTTTTAGTTACAACAAATAAGGTCTTATTCTACATCAGACCATTTTTGTTGTAAAACAGTGTTACAGAAGCGTATGTGTGCGAGAGAGAAAGAGTCTCACCAAACAGAGTAAACTAACGAAAGGAAAATGAATTTTGTATAAAAATGACAAAGATTATTTAATAGATAAACGTGACTACTGATTCTGAAAGAAATATAATTAATAAATTATTAAAAATAATTTCACCATTTAAGTTAATAATCTCCCAACCATTCAAATGTGCCTTCAAAGGTAAATGATTCCATATTGGATAATAAATAATGGAAGAATTTAATTCGCATATTTAGTGCAATTAACTAAGAAGCAAGTGTAATTAATTCAATTGATTAAAATATTCCAAGACAATAAATTTCTTTCCCTCATCCATAACATTGAATTTTAGCTTTGTCTTCAATTCTGAAACACTCATTTATTACAACACTTCCTTATCTGTTAGAAAATATTAGAGTCTCTCAGAACCTAAACCAAATAAACTTGAGTTTTAGTTTACTAGCTCCTTTATCTGCTTTGTTTAGTCACAGCATGAGAAGGTGTGGACACACAAATCATAAGAAAAATAATATTAATGGTACAAGCAACCATATTATCAAAGACAGTGAAACTGGACTCACCTAGTAAGCTTGCTGTATCAAAAAGGCCCTTAGATGGGGGTCGAGGGCTTTGTTCGGCATTATCCATAACACAAGCCCAATTTTACCTGCCAGATATATTTCTGTGACAGTAGTATGCAGCCATGAGTTCTGAAAAAATAAAATAATTTTTTTAATATTTTACTATGGTAACATAAAACTACCCTTTAGGTACAATGATTTGACTTTAAGGATATTTTATTTAAGAAGAATTAATAATGAGCCAACTTTTTTTAAAAATATAATTCTAAATTAACTTAATAAACATTCATTTTTAATGATTTGACTTTAATGATATGATAAATTTAAGGAGAAAAATGAAGCAAAACTATTTTCAATACAAAATTTAATTCTAAATCAACTAAATAAACATTAATTTTTGTAATAACAGTATGATACTTGATCAATGGTTATGCTGAACTAATCTTAATAACTAATTAAAATGACATTAATATCTCAAACATGGATAAGCATCTTGACAAACATGGACAAAATTTAAATTTATAGCAATGAAGTAGCAGTTTTCAATGATACAATATAGATTATCAATAGAAGAAATAAGATTTAATGAGCAGAATTTAAATTGGTTTTTACGTTTATATATATATATAGGTATATATATATATTTATATATTATATATATATATATATATTACTAGTATATTATATATATACGTTTATATATATATATATATATATATATATATATAGTATATATATATATATTTATATATATATATAATATATATATATTTATATATATATATATATATATTATTAAAATTTTTCAATATGTCTAACATACAGTAGTTTTAATTTCTATCTTTATTAATACTTTTGTATTAAAAAATAATTTTGTTCCGAAAATAACAATTTTTGTACTGAAAATAACAAGATAGGAATTTTCCTTTCAAATTCGAAAAAAAAATTCTTTGTATTCATAAAGGCATTTTTTTAATGTATCTATTATTAACTATTTTACATTAGTTTCAAAATATAAATTTCATATACTGTTGGTGTCAATTAAAACATCGTAAGACTGGACTATCGAAAAAATATACAACAGTCAAAACGATCATTAATCGAAAAGACAAGTCTGCAAAGGTAACTTCTAATAGGTAATCATAACTTTTTTCCATGAAACATGACAATTCAAATCATTCCGCGTTTAATTAGCTTATCTAATACCTAATGCCTTGTCATGTATCGATTACCTACTCTTCATTTTTTAAGGAATCAATTTTAAAAACCTAAAATTAGATTTCAGCAGGCGAAACACCTAGATGGAACGCCTCGGACGACGCATCCGCGATCGAATCAGACGATAAAAAAAAATCCAATTAATCTCTCTCCCAGGGAGAGAGAGAGAGAGAGCCCAAAGAAGACGCGACACCGACACCCCCCTCTGGATTTGGAACAAATCGTGAAAAGACGCCATTCCATATCATGGCGCAAATATGAAGGGAAGAGGCGAAGGAGGTTTCCAACAGTAAAGGCTAAAGGCAATCGATCTGCAAGCACACAAAATACTCCAGAATTACAGCTGATATTCAAAGAGGCCCCCTTCCCCACCTCCTCCTATCCCTCCATTTGAGGTCGTTATGTGTAAATGGATGGATTCCTTCCATGGCATTAGTTGGTTTGGGCACACGGTAACGAGGGCGCGCTGGTGGCCTGGTCAGGCGGTCCAGCATTTCGAGAGGATTTCCAGCACTTTGGTGCAGGAGAGCCTCATTAGTAAATACAAATTGGGGTTCTAGTCTGTCCGATTCGATAAATATCCCCAGCAAAATGTTAATTAATTCCACTAGAGATATATGGAAATCATAGATTACTTAGATGGAGGGAAAGTCTTAGGATTTGAGAAACTGGCAGTCTTAACTAAGCTTTTATCTCTTGTTCCATTTGCACGACTGATCCGACTTTTTGTTTAATAAGCGATACCCAAAATGGTTACGGTATTTTTACCGACGTCTGTGTTCATCTTATAATCCCCTCAAAATCTAAATACAAGAAATTCAGTACAATGAGTCGAGGTGAGCTAAAATGTTTACCAAATCCGTGTAATATTTAAAAAATGAAAAAATCCCGGATATATAATTACCCCTTGTTCCATTTGCCCGACTGACCCGCCTTTTTGCTTGATAAGCTATACCCAAAATTGTTACGGTATTTTTTACCGACGTCTGTTTCCATCTTATAATCCACCTCAAAATTCAAATACAAGAAATTCATTACAATCGGGTGAGCTAAAAGGTTTACCAAATCCGTATAATATTTAAAAAGAGAAAAAAAAAACTGATATGAGAAAATTAATTACCAATGATTATATAGGAAAATAATTAGATGCTCAAAATTAAGTACTTTTTTCACCCAAAACCATAAAACATTTCGTTTAAGATAATGTTTAAAATATCCGACAGTTTGGGATCTAATCTCACTCAAGGAGTATCACAGAGTAAGTCTTAATAGAATCTGTCATCTTAAAATATTGGTACTCAAAGAAAGCATGATTCGAAGAAAAAGGAAAATATTTTAAGATAAATTTGATTTTAAAGAACAGGCAATATTGAATAGTACGGTTAAGGTAGATCGTGCTAAGCGGCAGACTCATCCTACGAGGGGCAAGTTTTTCTTCCTTTTTTGTTTCCCTTTCCGCCATTAGATATGTAAAAACGACATGGTTGGATTAAAAAGGCAAGTAGTAACCGAAAATGACCTTCAACGTCTGGCGTTAGAAGACTAAGGTGAAAGATAGAAGAAACATAAAAGAAAAAAAGAAAGAAAAAGCGCATGACAAATACTGAAATGGAAGACAATAACCTGAAGGGAATACCACTCCTAGAAAGAAGCTTCGCGGTTTTGCGCCAATTTAAATGCTAAAGGGCTCGAAAATTATATGCCGCATAGAAATGACAAATCGAAAAAAAGAAAACATTTTTCAAGAAATGCAAAAATCCAAGTTCAATTTGTTTTTAATTTTATTGTCAGGTAGCTCATAGCGGATGTGACGCTCAGTGTAAAACCTACAGGTAAAACCTAGAAAGTATTAAAAAATTGAGTACTATCCCCTAACTTATAAAAAGGAGTGGACCGCCAAAGTCATCCACTCATAAAGGATTCTTTTAAGATGAGTAGATTTGACATCATTATCTGTGAGCCTAAATGATTTTACTAGCCATCGTTTTCTTCAGTACAATTGTAGGTAAAATTGTATGAAAAACTTGAAACAATTACATAAAATTATCAATTGCATTTCAAATCAGTGCGGAGCTTCTTTTGACAAGAAAAATCCTGTGAGAGAGCATCTTTAGCACATCCATAATGGCGACCATCGATTATATATGTCAGTTCCAAAATGAAATGACAAGACATCAAATTTTCTGGTTTTTAGAAGAAAAACACCAACGCTAATAGTTCACTTTGAAATACAAAAACTTAATTGACCACTCAAGTTTTATATTTAATAATTTCACAAAAAATGAGGCATCACTATTTTTTGACATTATTCGTTTTTCTGATGTAATTACTAATGCTAAAGAAATAAAAAAAAACATAAATACAAGCCGTAAATTACAATTTTTATAATTCCTTAGGATAACATGAATTAGAAATAATATTAATAGACATCTCTTAAACAATTCGTACTAAATAAAATTACCAAAACAATTTTTTTTTGTCAATATAGTTATAGATTGGTAATACGCTTTTCGATACTCTCCAACTTCTTAAATGTAAAATACTTCATCCGTTTTAATAGTTTTTAACAAAACACACAATATGCACAAAAATATTCTAAAACTAAAATTGATTACATCGGCATATTAAAGTTATGCTACCCAAGATCGTAGAATTACAAAAATTAAGAAATTTCGAGTCACGTACTACTTCAGAAATTAAAAAAATAACTTGTTTATTTTTTTAGACGGTTCATCGATCAGATCATCAATGATTTTTAAACAGCGTAAGTAAAGTAAAAACATAACAACTTAATGTGCACGAGCCAACAAAATGCACACGATTAAAACAATAAAATAAATCGGTCAAAAGTCCACGGTCATTCATTGAATGGAAGAGTAAAAATGAACACACCTACTGCAAGGTATTGATAGATCCTGTTATGAAAAAGACTAATATATAGTTTAATATAATAGTAAATGAGCGATGCATTGTGTTTAATTTCAAATGCATAATTTATTTATAATTCAAATAATATTTTCGTAAAAGTACACTGGTTAAAAAAAAAAGAATTTCTGAGAGACCTAGAGAAGAGGCACAATACTTTCCTTTAACTTTAAGCCGTACATAAATTCGTATAGTGCAGGCAGACAAGAAATAGAAGATAGTTCTCTAAAAGTCATATATGAAAAATAAATAATAAAACCTTGGAAAGTTGGACGGTTGGAAAAGATAGATGGGCAGAACTAGAAAAGGTATTTTTCTGATAATATACCTTTAAAAAAAATAAAGAATGTTTGAAATCACAGAGTTAGAACGAAAATCGAAAGAGATGTATGCATACAGAATGACGAACAAAAAGATGGACGTACAAGTCCGTCAGGCAAACGCACAACAGGACAAAAAGTATAAAATGTCACCCATGTCACCTTTAAACAAAAAAAAAAAAATTAAAATTAAAATCAACTATTTGAACCAAAATTGAATGAGGGGTACAGCATAGAGAAAACACCATCACGTCAAGAGCTAATTTTTCATTTGTTTTAAAATAGTTCTTTCGAATTAAATAATAAGTTTAAAAACCAAAAGAAATATATTTGCATGTGCATAAAAAATAATGACGAACGATCCTATCATGGCTCAGATTAAGTTTAAATTAAATTTCACAATTCAACCGCAACTTGATACTAATACCATGTTCACCAGCTAGAAGACAAGGCACAGGCGACTAATCAGTAATCACAGTTATTAATAAACTAAAATATTTTACAATCAATACTTAAATGGTCTCAATAAAAAGTATGTGTATATTCTGGAAAAACAAATAAAAACACAATAGAATTATTTTAAAATTTTAAATTTGGGAGTTCAGAAAACGTAGCATATAAAGTTTATACAGTTCAAAAATGGGGCGTCTCTTCTATTTAGCCCCTTATAAGGTCGTGTTAGCTCCTCGTAGCCTCAGATAGATCCTTGACTATTCAATAGACTTTCCCCTCTTTTTTTTAATACCCACATCCATTCAAACCCCTTTATCCCCCACGATAAATTTTACTTCCTGTGAAGACGGAAGAAAATCGTAGCTTCGACAGTTTTCGTCAATTCAATTTTGGTTCAGGAGGGCAGGAGTGAATTTAAGCGTGCTAATTTGGCGCTTCTCCCAATAAGTTTAATACATAGCAGAAAAGCCACTTTGTCAAGTACGTACGTATACTGCGAAAACTAAAAGAGCACGTTATTTATACAAATAAAATGCCACAATTCAAAGAAAATTTTCACATTTGGGTTCTCACGAGAGGCAAAAAAACTTAGAGTGGGTCAAAAGAGTTTATTTTGCGAAACCTGTGAAAGAAAAAAAGTAATAGTGAAAACGGAATTTTAAAGTCAAGTAAGAATAAAAATTTCGCGCCTAACAGATAGCAGAACAAGCACACCCCAAACGACTGATACGCTAAACTATAGATTCTAAAGAGTTAATGAAACAACTAAATCGACCACTGACACTAACCATCATTAACAGTATATCCGAATCATCCATTAGTATGTGAGGAATAGGCCAGTCACAACATCTGGTAAAAGGGATCCACAAAATGGTATATGGAGGAAGTACCCTTTAAATATTCGCCACGCCCGTATCTCAACACCCAGGACAGAATGCGACCTCAAAACAAGGGTGTATGTAGGAGAGAGAGAGAGCGGTAAATCCAATCAATAGCATGCAAATACTCATCGGCCATTCAATCCCCCCAATCAGTCACAGCATAAAGGTAGCGAGCGGCACCTCAGAGGACCTATAGGGGCACCTCTGCGACGAGCCATAATCCCAATTAAAAGCCCCCAGCCTGACGCAGCATCTAGAGATTTGGCAAAGTCGCCTTTTTCTTTGGGCGCGTCCATTCCTTAGTGAAAATAATGAGAAATGCGAAGGAGGAATCTTTTTTTTTTTTAACGCTTTTTCACCAGCGACTAACTTCTCTCTCTTTTCCCAAAAGCAGAAAAGGACGCTTTAACAAAAATCAATAACTTCAGACATCTACTCGTTTTGTGGAGGTTCTTTTCTTCTCCATCAAGATTTTTTTCCCCTCCCCCCTCTCTCTCCTCTTCCTTCCCCATCTTTTGCTCTCCGACATCGTTTCTTTACTTCCACAGAATCATGGATAACTCGAATGGCATTTCTGGATGCACCCATACAGTCACGGAGGGGGAATCATCGAGATGTTATGTCTCATAACACGAAGCGAAAGGTTTGTGGAGATGTAATTTAGGTATAATTGAAGATGATTAGGATACTTGAAAACTCAAAGAACGAATAGTAAGTGCTGTTATGTTTTAAGTAACATAAATAGTTTTGCAAGAATGACATGAAAAATATGGCACTTAAGAATCTCAGTATTCAAGGTAGGATTTAAACTACTGCTTACCTTCATTTGTTTTTTATGATTGATTTTAAAAGCTTTAAATCCAATTTTTTTACTCCTAACTACAAAGAGTTGTTATTTAATAAAATATAATCGATGTCAGCTTTACCAAAAACGACACATTTTTTTCTCTTCCAGGCCTCAAAGTGTGAACTCAGATATTTTAAAGAAAACATTTACTAAATTAAATAAAGAATATAATGCAAGGAAGGAAAAGGAAATACATGACGATAATTTAGAATTTGATATGATAAAATTTAATGTGCGTTTTATAACTATAAAATGTAGCTACTTTGTCAGCGGATTTTAAAACTGTTCAAAATTAAAAGAGTATCAAACTTTCAAGCAAATAAATAAACTATCAACTGATATACAAGTTCAAGAAGCACTACTAGCCAATCAACGCCTTTGTTATTCCCTCTAAATTAGAATAGACCACCGGATATGGGGGAAAACCTAAAAGAAAAAACGGCGCACCCAGGGATTTTGTTTTTTTTTTTAGTTGCTAACCATATTACCGGAATCAATGATTCCTATTGCAACAGCGCCATATTCAGAATGGAAAACCTCCATTATAATCAAACCAATATGGCGCACGAGAATGTCATTTTGTCGCCGAGTTTGAATGGTGCCGAAACGTAAAACTTCGAAGATAATTTACTGGACATGGTAATGACGATATCGATCCTGCGACAACACAAACCGCAAAATGAGTTACGATTGCGAAGGGAGTATAGTAGGAGTGATGATATAGGGTTCTTTACAGGGATATTTCCGAGGAGAGTTTGGACCTCCATATTGTGATGCGTGGTGGGAATTGAGGGGTATATGCACTGTAAGATGCAGTTGCTGGCTATTAAAAGTGTCAAGATTTGAAGGATCTAGTTGTAAAACTCACAACTCGAAAGTTTGACTAAGATATAGGATTCCGGCCTCTTCATTGGCGATTAGATCCAATTGAATTTACCAGTATCAAAAGCCGCCAATGAATGGTCCGAACCCTATATCTTACTTATAGTTTAAAGAAAGTGAGTTATGCAATTGGACCTTGTATTTACAAAATACCCTTTATGGTAAAGAATCTTTATCTAGGAACATATTTTTTAAACCAGCAAAAATAATCGTTTAGCACGATTAAGCAAGTAGTTTAATTTGTGACAACTACCATTTGAAACCACTTCCCGGAGGTTTTTCAATATATTAAAAAAGTTAACGAAGAAGAAAGTTCAAATTTAATTTAATCTTTTACGCCACATTAGTAATTTATGATGCATATGACAGACAAACAAAGTTCTAAAGTGTCTCTCACTATTTACGTTATAGTATGGAAGAAAAATGTATGCTAGTAATAATTTTTAAAAATTAACGTAGTTAGCAACAAAATAATTATCACACTGTAGGCAAGGGCAAACAAGCTACAGCAAAACCCAAAAACCCCCCCCCCCCCCCAAAAAAAATGGAATTAATTAGATATTTAGCTTTAAGAAAAAATTTGTACCTTAGCGACAGGATACAACTCCGACTACTACCAGAATCGGAAAAAAAAACCTGAAAATATTAATATTACTGTTTAAAGCACGATAAAAAAAATCACCAATTAGGATTCAAGAAAAAGCTAATGTGAACTGCGAAAAAAAATAATATATGATATACAGAATTGGCTTTTTAAAATACGGAAAAATATTACCCGACCTAAATATCTCCCGGTTTAATTTTTTTAAAACACTGGCGATAAACATTTGAAATTGAAACACCCATTACATAGCCCCCCCAAACTTTCAATTTGTTTACATAAAAACTATCAACTAACATATTGCACAAATTAAACTTATTTGATTTTATAGCATAATTTTCACTACATTTTAAAATACCCCACCTATAAAACTTCAGGAATTTTTAATTAACTTACAAATGTTGCTGCTTTCTAATTACACGCTTTTCGATCGATAAGTATTTTTTTTACGTCAGACAATACAAGATAAAAGTTTGCACTCTTTTTTGCTTTTTGAAAAAATTACTTGCATACAAAATTTAAAAAAAAAAATTAATTCGAATAAAAATTAAGAATGTGTCGGAAAGAATTATGAAAATGGCTTTCTACATATTTTAATAACTCGAAAATCATTAAATTTAAATTAAATTCGATACCAGATTTTTTCAGTATTTCAATGAGTATCTAGAATTACTCTCTTTTCAACGATTAGTGAAAACTTTTGAATATTTATAGAAATATCATGCACTTATAATTTAAATTAAATCAAAAATTAATTTTGTACAAACATTAATTCTTGAAGGTGATTTAAAAAACCAGACACAGAATAACTGCATTACTTTCTAAATCCTCTAGAATTCAAGAGCTTTGATACTTCTAATAAACTGGAAAATATAAATTACCCTGAAACTCGACAGTTTAGGATTAAGTAAGCCTTTAAAGTTTTTTTTTTTGTATACACTAATATTTGATTAAAATTGAGATTCCGAGTTTTGGTTCAATTATTTTAAAGAATCAAAATGGAACAAGGGACAAATTAACATATTTTCAAGCATTTCAGTTGATATCTTTAAGAAATTAACAAACATGAAACAATAAGGTTTATTGAAAAACCTAACTTTTATTCATAAACCAGTATGATGAGAAATTATTCAAATTCATAAATATTATACTCACACAAAAATATTTTACTTCCGTAATAGCTGCTTGATATTTATGTAAGCAGCTGCAACGAATAATGACAAACATGTTGACAAAATATATTTTATTGCGTTCTAGTTCTATAGTTGAAAACTACTCTAAATTAACACTTTGCCAAACTACTTTGACCCTCTACCTCCCTCTAATTTTCTTGGAAGATAAAGTTTAAAAATACTATATATGTTTTAACTTTAATAATCCTGCATATAAACTTTAAGGGGATTTGCAACTACACAGTACACATACCTCACTTTTTTGTGCAATTGATTCATGAAATTTGGTGTGTGGAAATAAAACTGGACTTATTTGTGGAACAAGATTTTGGTTTCTTTTGCAATGTATATAGAAATAAAAATAGCATGAAAGTATATCACCGAGTTCTTAAAAAACTAAATCCCGGATACAAAACCAAAACTTTCGGTAAAAATCAAAGGCTTGTTAGAGTTTCTTTTAGAGACACTTAAAAAGGGCTGTCCATGAACCTAAAATTCCAAGATTTAATTTTGTTTTTATACAATTTGTAATTTAAAACTAATCTGAGAGATACTCAAATCCGCTTTATTTTTTCTTCTATTATGCTTATTAAGAAGCCAACGTAGCTACCCTTTATAAGAAGTCCTATCTTTGTTGATTGAAATTGGACTCTGAATCATTATGAACTTTCAATATCTAGAAAAGAACAAATTTAATCAAACGTATAAATTTTGAAGGCTTTTTCGAAAACAAATAGAGATTTTAGAAATTTTAGACGGGAAAATTTTAGGGACTTGTAATATAGTTTTTCAACAATTTTTAGTTTCTTTTTCACGGTGTAAGTTAAATCTAATAACGAGGAAAGAATAACAGGGCAATTGTTGATTAATTAATATTAGTCTAATGTGTATACATAAATATTACTGC